>JAFFST010046603.1:2189-12374 GCA_022414735.1 Noturus placidus | reverse complement strand
GAGCACTAATGTGTGTGTATATATATATATATATATATATATATAAATAAAACCAACATCAACATATTAATATATATACACACACACACATACATATATACATATATTACTTTCTCGATGTGCCTTTTCAAACTAACTATCTTCATTAACGGTGTGGTACACGGGTTACTGTCTGCCACACATGCAGAAGATATCTTTCACATCACGGTTAAGGTAACACCCGTATCAAAAAGCTGACCATATTTACATCTAGAGAATTCCAAGCTTATTAAATGAATGTTCAAGTACAACACTACTGTGGTCACCTGCGATTACACTAGCGGCTACCATCACTATGGAAACCGCACTTATTGGCATGGAAACAGCCCTGTGTTGAGCTCCTCATTCGCTGCACTGAAAATTCATTCCAACAGAGGATTTAATGCTTTCTTAAAGCATATTTAATAAATACAGGATTAGCAGCAATTAAATGATATTGTACATGACATTCCTGTTGTGTGCGTGCGTGCGTGGTGTGTACCACGAGAGTAAAGCACGAGAGAGCGTGAACACACTCAGTTTATTGAACAAGTTTAACAGACAGACTGTGGATGTTGGCACGTGTGCATGTGCCACTGTGTGCGTGTTATGAACTGTAAATGTTCTGACAGTCAACATTGCACTTCAGATGAGAAACAAACCCAACATGAAGCAAGTGTGTTTGTGTGGAGCTGCTCCAGCGGGGAGCAATGTTACACTGTGAAACACACAGTACTGTGCACAGACAGAGAAAGTGGCAGCGTTTAAGAGCTGTTACACATAACAGGCCTGAATAATCTCGAATATGTACGTGCCTGTACTTTTCCCCCTTTTCACTACAGATATCAGAGCTCTGCGTATTGTCCCATGCTCGAAGTTGAGACCATAACTCATGTCATATCTTGATGTGCTCTACTCACGAACAATACAGATGATGTCACATGTTCATGGCATCTGTTGAAACACCTGTTAGCCTACTCATTCGTGTGATTATCCAATCAGCCACTCATGTAACAGCAGTGCAATGTAGATACAGGGCAAGCCCTTCAGCTAATGTTCATATAACATCAGAAGAAGGACAAAATGTGACATTGACAGTGCCATGGTGGTTGGTGCCAGATGGGCTGGATTGAGTATTTCAGAAACTGCTGAACTCCTGGCATTTTCACGTAACAGCAGTCTCTACAGTTTAAACCAAACGGTGTGAAAAGCAAAAAAAAAAAAAAATAAAAAAAAATAAAAACCATTATGAGTGACAGTTCTGTGGGTGATGAGAGGTCAGAGGAAAATGGCCAGATCGGTTCCAACTACCTGGAAGGATATAGTCACTCGAATAATCACTGTTTACAACCACGGTGAGCAGAAAGGCATCTCAGAATGCACATCACGTTGAAACATGAGGTTGATGGACTACAACAGCAGAAGACAGAAATCGGGTTGCTCTCCTGTCAGAAAAGAACAGGAATCTGAGGCTACAGTGGGCACAGGTTTCAGTACCTACCACTCGGCCGTTCATAGAGAACGTGCTGATCAGTACAAATGAATACAATCCGGACGTACTATTCTGACAGTTCCTTCATGTCAGTCCCATCGCCTTATGGGATAGCGCATTATACACAGACCCCAATGGTTCCATTCTGCAGAATCGAGGAGGAAATAGTAGGTCATCCGGGGATTTCTCACCAACTGTTTACGAATACTGAGAATTCGGACATGCCACTTCTTCGGTGTACTGATTCTCACCTACTGTATAGTAGGGTAGAAGGTATATTCGGATGCAGCCATTGCAGCCCCCCATATGATCTCTGCCCGATCAGATCGATTGGGAAAAGTCCATATTTTTGAATATGTATATTGCGAGTGCTTTATTTAAAAACAAAAAAAAAAAAAGGAAAAAAAAAAGAAAGAAAACAGTAACACTAAATTTGGCATTTATGAGTGCTATTGTGATGACATGGAGGCAGAAAAATTGAGACACCTTATCCGTAATCGGGTCGCGGGGGTAGCAGCTCCAGCAAGGGCCCCCAAAACTTCCCTTTCCCGAGCCACATTAACCAGCTCTGACTGGGGGATCCCGAGGCGTTCCCAGGCCAGTGTGGAAATATAGTCTTTCCACCTAGTCCTGGGTCTTCCCCGAGGTCTCTTCCCAGCTGGACATGCCTGGAACACCTCCCTAGGGAGGCGCCCAGGGGGCATCCTTACCAGTTGCCAAAACCACCTCAATTGAAACACATGCCGTTTATTAACAATCCAAATCAGAAAACAAACTAGTGGTCCAAAACAGGCAGGAATTGAATACAAGGCAGATAGAACAATGCAGCGAAATCAAAACCATGAAGGGCAGAAACAAAAATCAGCAATAATGAACAGAGAAAAAAAATATTCTGAAATGCACAGTGCAGTGGGGAAACCTTGCAAAGACAGGTGGTGAAGGAATTGGTATAAATGCACAGAAGTAACATGGAAGTACAGAGTTCTTGTCTGGACTGAAATGCATTGTGGACTCACGATGGCTCCTGGATTGGCGAGGAATTCAGATTCGCAATTTTGAATAGTAATTACAAGAGCTGAGTGCCACGCACAGTTGTGGGAAAGTGTGCCATCAGAGAGGAAGTGTGTGGCTGAGGAGTGTTACGAGTGCTTTCATCAAAATGTGCTCACCATAAATTAGCGGAACGCTGTTCAAAAGTATTTTCCCCCCAGAAACACCAAAAATATATTTTCTTTTTTTTTTTGGTTTTGTTTTTATTTGTGCCAATCACCATTTCCTTCTTCAGAAAAGCACTGAGACTTTGTTTTCTGATACTACACAAGTCCATGAGATCTCAGACATGAGACACAGGGGGGAAAAAAGGGACAAAAAGAAACACAACTAATATTAACAGTAATAACAATAAACTACAACAAAAACATTTGGCATGTTTCATTTTACTTACTGATGTTAGTGTTATATTTAAGTTTAGAAATAGCATTAATAATGATGTCAATGGAAGGTCCTCACAAGGATAGCAAAACGTGTGTGTGCGAGTGTGTCTGTCTGTCTAGCTACAGGGATCCACTCTTGCCGTGATTAGTTGTTATCGCTGATGTAAGTAAATGACGAGTGGTGTCCAGACAGAAGCAAATTGAGGACTTTTGTTTCGAGTCGAGGCATATTGGGGGGCATTTACTGGTTACTGACCGGAAGTTCGGGGCTTCAAACCCCGGCGTTGCTACTGTTGGGCCCTTGAGCAAGGCCCTTAACTCTTTCTGCTCCAGGGACGCTGTTTCATGGCTGACCCTGCGCTGACCCCAACTTCCTGGCATGCTGGGGTATGAGAAGAAAAGAATTTCACTGCGCTGTGACCAATAAAGACTCATTATCATGATCATTAAATTGATTGATTGATTACAAACTATTTCTATTGAGTGAGACTAATGGCATTCTTTATTCTGAATTTCCCCAGTAAGTGTTGCGAGATATGTTCTGATGCTTTTCTTAATGATATCCATTTCTAATGGGTCTCCAAACAGACAGACTGAGGGGATAGAGGGATTGGCTGCTTCAGCAGGAAGGATAATTGATGAGTGACTTGTTGCCAAAAATGTTGAACGTGCGTGTCCCGTACCATATGGCATGTATGTAGTTGTCTGGAGTATTTTGTGTGCAGAGTCTGTGAAGCCCATTTCTGAGCATATTTGGCCTTCTAATTTATTCTCATGTGGCTGTAGACTGATGTTATCAGTCAAGAACAAAGTCAGCTGTGAGAGTAACTCAGACGGACATTACCGTAGACATTTAGGACAGGAGATGATTTAGAGAGGAACTGTAAAGGAGTTGCAGGAATGGAAGAAACTGATTATTCCCATTGCCATGACTTTGGGTCAGATGTGATTAGAGTGGTCATGGTGTAAAATGTTCACGGTATGATAACCTAGTCTAAAAATGTCACACAGACAGGGTGATGACAAGCCGCTGTTGATGTTTGCAGTGCAAAATTTGACTAAAAGGATAAAAAAAAAATAAATAAATAACGGTTAATTTCTGTTCGTTATTTTATATACTAGGACCTAGAATCTAGAATATAGTTAGATCTAGAATTCTGCCTGCTTTAAATCATACACAGAGATAAAGTAGTGCGATACGATTACATTTATTTAAATGAATTATAATAAATAGTTATTAGAGAGAGAGATTGTGCATGTGTGAACTACCTGCTTCCGTGCCGCATCTCTACTAATAATGACTAGAATTACTGTATGTAACTGAAACTGTATGTGTTACTATGGTAACAGACTTTAGAACATTGATCTAACTGACTGGCACTACCTGTGCAATGTACGGTTCGAACGCACACCATCCAGCCAATCACAATCGAGTATTCAGACAGACCACAGAATAACCAACAAAAGGAAACAAAGATCAAACTGTTCTTCTCTTCCATAAAATCTCGTCCACATTCATTAAGACGTCACTGTCTGTGCATGTGCCACTTCGGATATTTCAATATTAGTTGGCAATTTTGAATAGTGATGTTGCTTGAAATGCGCATCTTTATTACAAATCCAGCATTTCGACTCCAACTCGTCCCCATCACAGAAACAAAGACATTAGTGGAAGAATTGCCATTTCTCATAGAGCGGAAATGCACATGACAAAAATAGGATGCAATCAAACAGAAAAGCCACTTTCAAGGACAACCACCTCTCTCGCTCACACACATACACACACAAGGACAGACAGACCGAGAGAGAGAGAGAGAGAGAGAGAGACAGTCACGATCAGGTTCTCGATTAGTGAGTGAGTAGGAGCGCACAGTGTTGAGTGAGTGGTGGAGTGATCTCTGCGACTGCACCTCCATCAGCAGGCCAGTGTGTAGGCGATGCACATTATACAACACCACTCACTGGCCTACACAGTGCTCACGCACACGCACACACATGCCTAGACCCTAGGGAGGGAATCTTAAGGGATTGTCCATTTTGGTGTTGATCACACAGGGTACAGTAACTCGACGTGATCATAAAGCAATTTTTATGCATCCTGATTAAAAACATTTTTTCTTATTTTACAGCAGATGTTTTTTTTTTTGGTAATTAACCATCTGCTGCTTTTAAAGCCTTATATTTTCAACCATCAGGAAAACACTAATCTTAATGCATTTCTATTATGGGAGTCGTAACAAATGTCACTCAAATGTGCATATTATTTTTGTATTACTCAACAGTTAGTGCCGGTCCACTAGTTTGAGTGACAGAGCAGAGATCCACGAGTGCCTGTGTTTCCTAGAACTGCGCAGGGATGTTTCACTGTGTGCATCTCGCCGCTCGTTTGTGACCTCTGCATCTAGTTCCACTTTCTAATTTGAAACGGCGTGAGCAACAAGATTGGACATGGCAGGAATATAACTATTGACTGAAAATATGAAAGCTTATCAACTGAAGATGACAAGTAAGGAGGAACTCCAGATTTGATCATATATACCTTTAACGTACGTACAAGTCAATGTGAGCTAGCTAACCAGGTAGCCAATGTTCTATAAAGTGTGGGCTCGTGTCTGCAGCGAATCACAGCCATGCTGATATTAGCATGTACGATATTTCTTAAGGAAACAAATCCAAAAGTGAACATCCCAAGTACTGATTTTAGATAATGCACAGCCATCAAGTCCATCTGTTTTTTGTTTGACTTAAGCTGACCATCACTTGTGTAACATGTATGAAAAGATTTCCAAATAAAGGTCTGCCATTTATGCCATAATCTATTGTAACATTTTTATTTAATTTATTTAGACATCGATTTTCAGAAAAAAAAAAAGTAAGCAGTTCAATGTACAGTAAGCAGCTCAATTTCTAACTTAAAGTTTATTGGTGTTTAATTGGACACAGATAAAGAGTGCACTGTAAGATCCTAAACCATTGTTATACCCTATGTAGTCAGCAGATATAGTGAACATTATAAATGTAAAATGAAGCTACTTATTATACTCCTACTAATAATCGAATATGCATGATAATTAATATTCAAATCCAGCCATTTAAAACTGGAACATAACCTTTAATAGAATTTGAAGAAATATTAACAAAAGTAAACATTGGTGATTATGTAATAAATGTAAACGATTAGTTTGCCATCAATTCCAAATATTGTGATGCATCCAAGAAGAGATTGTCCCATGACTACTAACCCAGACACCCATGAGCGCACAACACCGTCTCATCTGTCCTCCACAGCCCTGAGCATATAAGTGTAACTGTGCTTAGTTCTAACTGACAGGAACAGACAGGAAGTACCTCAAGGTCTTCCTCGCAGGCAACATTAACACAAACTCCAAGTCAAGTCATTTCCACTGGAGACACATCATTAATTATCGGAGACATCATTTAACAGTGCCGTCTAGTGTCCCCGCTATAGAAGGCTCATCTGATGAGGCTGCCTTTCTATTTAATGACATTACAAGAACCTGGACTTTCCAGATAAAACAATTAAGGCAATTGAGTCGTGCTTGGAAGAACAGCCGCAGCCTACGAGTTGAACTGTCTATTCAGCCAATTAGCGAAAGATGGAGGAGACGCTTGGCACTGATTACTGCTGAGTCACTTAGTGGATTCTAGGCCTTCTGTTCTAACCACAGGACTGCTACACAGCCCTGGATATGAGCAAAAGCTGACTGTCTAGTGTGTGTGTGTGTATGTGCAAATACATATGAAATTTTCTTTGTAGTCAAGATCATGTTGTTATGAGGTAACCCCATGTATAGGCCTTCCATATTTTTGCCATTGGAGCTGCACGCTATGGTACGAGTGGATCTCATGCTGGACTTTCATGATTAAAAACAATGATTAAAATGACACAGCTGGATTGTAGATCGATTCGATTTTGGTATTTGTTCAATAGCAAACCAAAAGAACAACAGAAAGATCCGTCATCAAACATGGTCCTTGTGGGTATATAATAATGTAGAAAGGACTGACAGAGGACCACTGCTGACCAGGTGTGAGTGGGTGTGGTGAACACACACCCACACACGAGTGCCAAATGAATAGAGGTGGGTGTCAGGAATCAATGTCGCTTTTAGTTTCTTGCAGGATGGTCAGATGTCAAAGATCACGATTCTTTAAAATGATACATTTGCATATTTAAAAAAAAATGAAAATACTGCTGTTAGGTGCAAACAATAAGAACTGCAGGAGTGGATCAGGAAGGAAAACCCGGTGAGAGGGGGACGGGGTTATAGTGAGCTAGCGTCTCTTTTAGACCAAGCAAACAGTATGTGGTCAGTCCTATGGTGATCTATTAACACGGACGTACAGTGTAGAGAGTGGGTGATGAATTTGTACTTGTATATCTACAAAGTGAGTAGGTGTGCAGAATAAAAAGGCTGCAAAGTGTAGGTACAGGGCAACACAGTGCTGCTGTAATCAATATGTTTACTGGAAGACTTTTCAGCAATTTGAAAGAAGTCGCTCCAATTGCAGATTTCGAATGAAGTGTTTATATGCATCCGAAACTGGGCAGTCTGTAGACCGACAATCTCGATTTATACAAGTTACCCAAATCCAATCCAAAGTTATGGGCACGCAGAGGGTTTTACTGGCAAGGTTTCCAATATTCCATGATAAGATAGGATTCTTTTTTCTGTGTGCATGCATATTACAAAAATGTTGCCAAGTTTTAAAACGTAATGGACATGTGGTTTATTCAGTCTAAATTCAAGTCTAACAGTATACTGTGTGATATTTCTTCCAAGGTTTGGATGCCCTTAGAGGAAAGGGTCACTGCAAATCAATCTCAACCTAACTGAATGCTTATGGGAGATAGTACCATCGCAGACATCATCCAATCACCAACTGAGAGAATATCCTTCAGAAGTATGATGCTCGTTTCTCCTGTACAGTTTCAGTGGGCTGTAGAATCTATTCCAAGGTGCGTTTAAGCTTTTTAATTTGTCACCTGTCTGGAATGGCATTAAGCATTTTAGCTGATTCTCATAGTAGCAGTGCTCCTGAGAGCTTGGCTACATAATTCATGTACTATATTACAGTAAGAGTAGATCACCACAAAACTATTAAAGAATAGAAGAATCATTTGGAGAATAAAAAAAATATATATAAATCCTTGGTTACACTAGATACCAGTTAACACATGCTGTGTGTTGGTGAAAATGACCTTCTTTTTAACATGTTAATAAAACTTTAGGGATACTTTTGGCATATAGTGGGCGGCTGTGGCCCAGCTGGTAGAGCGGGTTGTCCACTAACCGTAGGGTTGGCGGTTTGATTCCCGGCCCATGTGACTCCACATACCGATGTGTCCTTGGGCAAGACACTGAACCCCAAGTTGCCCCCGATGGCAAGTTAGCGCCTTGCATGGCAGCTCTGCTACCATTGGTGTGTGTGTGTGTGTGTGAATGGGTGTATGAGACAAAGTGTAAAGCACTTTGGATAAAAGTGCTATACAAGTGTGCCATTTACCATATAGTGCATTTATATATATGCACACACAATCCAGTGCAATTATTGGCTGCTAAAGGTGTGTGTGTGTATACAAAACACCTATGATATCAACCCACCTCCCACTCACTGAACCCTTTGGCAAGTGTTATGTGAGAAGAAAGTTACGTTTATATGAGAGAGAGAGAGACGTTATGAGAAGGAGTGTGCGTGTGCGAGCGCACCAACAGGATGGGGCTTAGCTGGGTGGGAGTGATTGATGGCTCTGTTCCAGTCACACTGTGTACCTCTGCATATCCTGATGAAGGCATGTGTGTAGATGAGATCTGTTCTCACCCCTTTTCTCTCTCTCTCTCTCTCTCTCTCTCTCTCTCTCTCGGTGGTTCCATAAACACCAGCAGACCAGAGCTTAACACACAAACACGATGCAGCATACACTGTAAACATACCCTCACACAGTCTTGACACACTGATGGCTCACGATTAATGGAAATATAAGTCACTTAAGAATTGACACCAATCAAAAATAAATAAATAATCGAAACAAAGCAAACAATCAACAACAAAAAACAGTTGCTTTCTGTATCTAAAAATGGTTACTGTTCAATTTTTCTTATCTGCAACTTGAGATCGACCATGAACCTACAAGGTAACTAGGAAAACCTCAAACACAACATAATGTTTGGGTGTGGTTGCTGGATTATATTATCAGTGTATGCATGATGACTGGACTGACTCGCACTCAGAGGCTAGCTGTTACACCGGCTACGACGACACCACCTCAGTCTCTCAGCCTTTGTGTGCTTAAGGACCTGCAAGTTTGGTGCAACATGTGTAACCGTGATCCCTGACGCACACAAGCACATGAGCAAACGCACATCTGTGCCGAGTGACATGCAGTCCATTGTGAAGTGACTAACTCTACACAGGGCGCTTTTGATGGGCGACACTAGCGCGGCAGCCATTTTTAGCTTCGCTCCAAACTGAACTGCTAAAAAGGTTTACCTTAAATGGCTCTTCAGAAACCTCATTTTTGAGAGAAACAGTCGATGGACACTTCGCACTGCTTTTACACGGAAGGAAAAACTGACTGCGGCAAGCGCAGTTGAAGTACAATAAAAAACGTGTTTGGTAAAATTAATACAATGGCTGCAAACCAGATGTAGATTTCATGATTGTAATCGTTACCGCAGGTGAAAGCCCAAAGAGTGTGCATTTGTACTCACTTGCCACTGGAAATTTACTAAATCAGAGCAGAAGCTCCTCAATCAAACTGGTGGCGGCATGGAGAAATGCTGGTTGCTTGTTCTATTTGCTCAGTATTTTAGACTGGTATACTTGTTCTTGTTTACATAAGTGTCGGTGAGATGGGAATTAAACACTGGCTTCAGCTTTACAACATGTGCACGTGTCCGCTCCAAACGTCTGTTCAAGTCCCCATGAAATTAAAACTGTTTTGTAGCTTTTAGTATGAATGTTAGCCTGAAGGTTATCTATAAGCTAGTGTGCTCCAAAACAATGACAACAGTTGCATTTAGAAGATGTACAGTGTCTCTACCACCTGTATGGATCAAATAGACACAGCACTGTAAGTATACACGTGAGCACATACCACACATCCTCTCAAAGGAAAAGCTGATTGTTGTTTATAGCTTAAGGGGCTGGTGGACACACACACACCCAGATATCAAGCTTCACCCTGGCCTCACTAACCAAATGGAAACCTTTTGCCTT
>JAFFST010046602.1:8603-18879 GCA_022414735.1 Noturus placidus | reverse complement strand
GATTACAGCTGTAAGTCGCTTGGGGTATGTCTCTATCAGATTTGCACATTGAGAGACTTATATTTTTGCCCATTCCTCCTTGCAAAACAGCTCGAGCTCAGTGAGGTTGGATGGAGAGCGTTTGTGAACTGTAGTTTTCAATTCTTTCCACAGATTCTCGATTGGATTCAGGTCTGGACTTTGACTTGGCCATTCTAACACCTGGATATGTTTATTTGTGAACCATTCCATTGTAGATTTTGCTTTATGTTTTGGATCATTGTCTTGTTGGAAGACAAATCTCCGTCCCAGTCTCAGGTCTTTTGCAGACTCCATCAGGTTTTCTTCCAGAATGGTCCTGTATTTGGCTCCATCCATCTTCCCATCAATTTTAACCATCTTCCCTGTCCCTGCGGAAGAAAAGCAGGCCCAAACCATGATGCTGCCACCACCATGTTTGACAGACGGGATGGTGTGTTCAGGGTGATGAGCTGTGTTGCTTTTACGCCAAACATAACGTTTTGCAATGTTGCCAAAATGTTCGATTTTGGTTTCATCTGACCAGAGCACCTTCTTCCACATGTTTGGTGGGTCTCCCAGGTGGCTTGTGGCAAACTTTAAACAACACTTTTTCTGGATATCTTTGAGAAATGGCTTTCTTCTTGCCTCTCTTCCATAAAGGCCAGATTTGTGCAGTATACGACTGATTGTTGTCCTATGGACAGAGTCTCCCACCTCAGCTGTAGATCTCTGCAGGTCATCCAGAGTGATCATGGGCTTCTTGGCTGCATCTCTGATCAGTCTTCTCCTTGTATGAGCTGAAAGTTTAGAGGGACGGCCGGGTCTTGGTAGATTTGCAGTGGTCTGATACTCCTTCCATTTCAATATTATCGCTTGCACAGTGCTGCTTGGTATGTTTAAAGCTTGGGAAAACTTTCTGTATCCAAATCCGTCTTTAAACTTCTTCACAACAGTATCTCGGACCTGCCTGGTGTGTTCCTTGTTCTTCATGATGCTCTCTGTGCTTTAAACGGACCTCTGAGACTATCACAGAGCAGGTGCATTTATGCAGAGACTTGATTACACACAGGTGGATTCTATTTATCAACATTAGACATTTAGGTCAACATTGGATCATTCAGAGATCCTCACTGAACTTCCGGAGAGAGTTTGCTGCACTGAAAGTAAAGGGGCTGAATAATTTTGCTCGCCCAATTTTTCAGTTTTTTATTTGTTGAAAAAGTTTGAAATATCCAATAAATTTCGTTCCACTTCATCATTGTGTCCCACCTGTTGTTGATTCTTCACAAAAAATTACAGTTTTATATCTTTATGTTTGAGGCCTGAAATGTGGCAAAAGGTCGAACAGTTCAAGGGGGCCGAATACTTTCGCAAGCCACTATATATATATATATATATATATATATATATATATGTGGTGTAGTAATAAAAAGGAGGCAAACATTAAAAATATCTAATAGGAGTCTACAGGTTATATTACTATACTGTATATTAATATTTCGAGAACAAAGTCATAATATTTGAATTTTAAATGCAATTATAGGTTTTCTTAAAGATCTAAAAGATCGACTAAACTTTTTGGGTTTTTTTCCCTTATTGGGGGAAAAAAATCACATTCCTGTATTCACCAATCAGAAAGGCTTGGGTGAGGGGTGTACTCACATTTGTTACCAGCAGTTTAGACATTAATGTCTGTGTGTTGAGTTATCTTGAGGGGACAGCAAATTTACACTGTTACACAAGCTGTACACTCACTACTTTACATTGTAGCAAAGTGTCATTTCTTTAGTGTTGTCACATGAAAAGTTATCAAATATTTACACAAATGTGAGGGGTGTACTTACTTTTGTGAGATGCTGTATTTCTGTAAAGCTGCTTTGTGACAGAGTCCATTGTTAAATGCGTTATACAAATAAAACTGAATTTAATTGGCACAGGTGGTAGAGCTGGTTGTCCACTAATTGTAGAGTTGGCGGTTCGATTCCCGGCCCGGATGACTCCACATGGCAAAGCGTCCTTGGGCAAGACACTGAACACGAAGTTGCTCTGGATGGCAAGTTAGCGCTTTGCATGGCAGCTCTGCTACCATTGGTGTGTGAATGTATGGGTGAATGAGACACAGTGTAAAGCGCTTTGGATAAAAGCGCTATATAAGTGCAGACCATTTATCTTAAATGATTATTACTTAAAGCCAAAAATAAGAATGCAACTCTCACTGCTGTCATGCAGAATATAATTATTTTCTATCATCCATCTTCTATACCACTTATGCTTAACCTTTGCTGTTTGTTGCTGCAAGAACTGATATTGGCAGATAGCTCGGTGCCTCTATGAAACAAATCTATCTATCCATCTATCTTCTATACTGCTTATCCTTTTCAGGGTCACGGGGAACCCGTAGCCTATCCCAGGGAGCATTGGGCACAGGGCGGGGTACACCCTGTACAGGGTGCCAATCCATCGCAGGGCACAATCACATACACACTCACACACCCATTCATACACTACGGACACTTTAGACACACCAATCAGCCTACCATGCATGTCTTTGGACTGGGGAAGGAAACCAGAGAACCCAGAGGAAACCCCACAGTTGAACATGCAAACTCCGCAGAAACGGTGGAAATCGAACCCCCGACCCTGGTGGGGTGAGGCAAACGTGCTAACCACTAAGCCACCATGCGCCCTATTTTCTGGAATTATTTTAGATAATTATTTAGAATTATATTGAGTAGTCTTTTGCCATTATAGTGCTTCATATGTGTTTGTAGTTTCTCTTGTCTCCTTAATAAAAATTTAATATCAAGTGTAAAATGTGAAGAAAGGAATTGTTAACTGACAATCTTCCTTGATGTGAAAAATAATTATTAAACAAAGCAAATATAAAGGGACTATTTGTAGGGCTGTAACTTCCAATATGGAAATTGGGCATGTAAATCTGGGGGTACATCCATCCATTGACAACACGAGCAGCTGATGAGTTCTTCTCCTTCATGGAGAAAAAAGATAATAGAAACCAGATGTATGGCTGAGATGGAAAAAGAAAAACATCAAATAAAAAAAACATTTATGCATTTTGCATGAGGAGCTCTGCATTTTAACATTGGAGCAAGCTGGAATGAACTCCAAAATATGCCAAAAGAGTGGTATTTTTTCATAATATACCTTTTGACAATGATAATCCGTTCATGCTTTGTAAGTTCTTTGTGGCACATGCCTCCAGCATGGTTCATTAGACACTGTATACATAATCTACTATGAGGACACGCTTTAGACTCAGATGAAAAATAATAAGAATAATCACTTTCTTTTGCAGTCCTGGTCCAGTTCTACTCAGCACTAGTGCCTTCACAGCATTGTAAGAATGTTGGGTGGGAAGTAGAATAGAGGCTTCACTCTCTCAATGCAGGGCTTTGGGAGAGGGGACACTTTCACTTTGTTCTCAGAGATTTATTACAAGAACTAGATTTTTTTTAAATCTCAATTTAAGAAGGAACATAATAAATTTGGTCTACATTTGTTCATGACTTTTTCCACATGCCATTCTAAAAAGCCCTCTATTTTAGCTCAGTACAATTCATAGCTGGCTGGTCTTGCTTTCTGTTATATACAGATGCATCTAAAAAAATGTGAATATCATGTAAAACTTTTTTTTTCAATTCAAGTTCAATTTGAATTTAATTTAGTTCAAAAGTGGAACTTTCACATATTCTAGATTCATTACACATAAAGTGAAATATTTCAAACCTGTTTTAAAATCTTGATGATTATAGTTTACTGCTCATGGAAATAAAAAAAAAATCCAGTATCTAAAAATATTAGAATAAAAAAATTATAATACAGAAATGTCGACCTGAGAAGACTCTAATCAGATAATTAACTCAAAACACGTTCAAAGATTTCCTGAGCCTTTAATCTCTCAGTATGGTCCAGTACACACACAATCACAGGGAAGAAGTAAATGTTGCATTTCATTTAGAAATCATGGTCCCAGAGTCTGGAGGAAGAGTGGAGAGACACAGAATCCAAACTGCTTGAAGTCCAGTGTGAAGTTTCCACAGTCAGTGATGATTTGAGGTGCCATGTCATCTACTGGTGTTGGTCCACTGTGTTTTCTCAAGTCGAGAGTCGATGCAGCATCTACCAGGAGATTTTAGAGCACTTCATGCTTCCATCTGCTGACGGGCTTTATGGAGATGCTGTTTTCCTTTTCCAGCAGGACTCGGCACCTGCCCACAGTGCCAAAACTTCTAGTAACTGGTTTGCTGACCGTGGTGTTACTGTGCTTGATTGGCCAGCTGACTCACCTGACCTGAACCCCATAGAGAATCTATGAGAGACACCAGACCTAACAATACAGACGAGCTGAAGGCCACTATCAAAGCAACCTGGACCTCCAGAACACCTCAGCAGTGCCACAGACTGATCACCTCCATGTCACACCGCATCGATGCAGTAATTTGTGTTAAAAGGATTAAAGTCGACCGAGAATCAGTGCATAAATTAACATACTTCTCAGAAGGTCGAAATTTCTGTATTATAAATTCTTTATTCTAATAATTTGAGATACAGGATTTTTGATTTCCCTGACCTGTAGGCTGTAATCATCAACATTAAAACAAAACAAAACAAAAAGGCTTGCAATATTTCACTTGATGTGCAATGATTCTAGAATATTTGAAAGTTTTTTAATTAAATTACTTTTTGAATTAAATTATGGAAAAAAAATGAAACTTTTCCATGATGTTCAAATTTTTTGAGATGCACCTGTATTTAAGATTTTCTGGCGTTACACTCTAGTTTCAATGGTAATCTATTATAGATTAGACCATAAGGAACACAAGTGTGGAAATATTCAAAACAATTTAAAACAGCCCAAGGCCAAAGGAACTGGAACTCTATGAAGGTTTATGATAAAGAACTTTAACACACACTCATACTCTCTCTCTCTCTCTCTCTCTCTCTCTCTCTCTCTCTCTCTCTCATAGTCTTGTTGTCACTCAATTCCTATGTATTTGAAGGGCAGAATACAAAGCTTGACCTGTCAAAGAGGGTGGTTAACTTCTCTCTTCTATTCAATTTCTTCTGGCTATTGGTAAAATGATTGTCACGAAGGTGCAGAATTTTAAACATTTAATGACAAACAAAGTGCAAAAGACAAAATGACATGAGGCAAAACACTGTGTCAAGCACCTAAATGCACTCCCTCCCTCTGGCGGTCCTGGCCCCCTGGGGAAAATGTCCCCAACTGAACCAGAAGACTGAGCGCCATCCTCAGTGGAACAAGTAAGCAATGTCCTCAGCTGGGCAGGAAGGCCGAGCATGATATCCCTGGCCCAGCTTGAAGTGCGAATGGCCACTGCACAGCCAGCGGGAGGAACAAGGCTCAAGGTGGAGCCTGAGTGAAGCAACATTCCCCATGATGTTAGAAGGGAAAGTTCTGCTCTCTGCATGGTCAGCGGGGGGAGCGAAGTTCTCCGCGAGACCAGAAAGGGGTGCGAGGTTCTCCGTGAGGCTAGAGGGCGGAACGATGCTCTCCGTGAAGCACGAGGGGGGAACAATTGATCTCCGTGGAGCAGGAAGGTTGAGCGACATAACGAAGCAAAGAAGCGGAGCAACGTATTCAGCGGAACATGGAGACAGAACGATGACCTCAGCGAAGCAGGATGGCAGAGCAACGACCTCAGTCGAGCAGGAAGGCAGAGTAATCGCCTCAGCCGCACAGGAAAGCGGAGTGAAGTCCTCAGTTGATCAGGTAGGCAGAGCAATGGCCTAAGCTGAGCGGTAAAGTGGAGCGAAGTTCTCAGCAGAGCAGATAAGCAGAGCGACATCCTCTGCCGAGCAGGCCAGCAGAGTGACATCGTCAGCCGAGCAGAAAGGTTGAGTGATATCCTCAGATGGGCAGGAATGCAGAGAGACGTCCTCAGATGGGCAAAAAAGCAAAGTGCCTTCCTCAGCAGAGCGGTAAAGCCGAGCGATGCCCGTAGCGGATCAGTAAAGAAGGGCGAGGTTCTCAGTAGATCAGAAACACAGGGGCGTTCACAGCCAAACAGGCAAACAGAGTGGAGCACTTAGGCATGTTGGGATGTGGAGGAACATCCTCTGCAAAACAGGAGAACAAAGCACTTGGGTAGGTCATGCCATGGAGCAAATTGGGCACTTGAGCATGTCGAGACGTGGAGCAATATCTTCATCAAAACAGGGTGACTGAACAGCATCTTCAGCTGAACAGAAAGGCGTAGCAGCGTCCTCAGACGAGCAGGGAGGCTGACTGACGTTCTCCGTTGACTCGGTTTGCTGGACAAGATCCACAATAGGGCAAGGAGAGTGGGAGAATAGCTCCAGCCTGGCTAAAAGGCTCCCACTTGTACAGGTACTTCTGGACCCTCAAAATTCCGCTGCATCCATGTGGGGGTCTTACGTCCTGTCATGACACAAAGTTGAAATGGATGCAGGTGCGGAATTTTAAACATTTACTGACAAACAAACAAAGTGTAAAAGACAAAATGAAAAAACAAATGACAAAGTGGCAAAACACAAGGATTAAACATAAACAAAGGCACAAAAACACGGATACTAAAACAAGGCATATAAAGACTAACGTAAAGAAGCAGTGCAAACAGTGGGTATATATAGGAGTTTGCGTTAACAGAAACATGGCACAGGTGCAGTGTCACATGGTCATGTGACATTGATGTAGTACGGTGCAGTGGCTGCTGGGTAATGAAAGGCTAGAGTTCCCTCCTAATACATGACAGTGATGACCCAAAGGTGTGGAATTAGCTTTTTCTTCAATACATCTAGACACACAAAGACATACAAAAGTTTTACAGTAAGGGGAAATAAGTATTCACACACTTGTATTTTTGTTATTTATTATACAACCAATGCATATATCCACTTTAAATTTACGCACATAATGCCTTTTGACTTTGTATTTAAAAAATATTAAAAAAAAAAAAAAGTATGTATTCATAAGCATAAGCAAACCTGAGTTTAAAAAAAACCCCTGAAATAGATAGGGACAAAGTCTTTGGACATCACTAATTCATTTATTTCAAAGCAGTTTTGGCAGTTACAGCTTTGAGAAGTTTATGGTAAGATGCAGGTAGCTTTTTGCAACATTCAGTTTTGGCCCATTCCTCTTGGCAAATTGTCTTCTATTTCCCGAGATTGCGAGAGTCCTTCTGATGGACAATTTCAAAATCCTCCATGCTGTACATTTTCAGTGGGATTCAAGTCATGAGCTTAGCTAGGCCTTGCAAAGCCTTCTTGAGTTATTATGGATGTATGTTTGTGGTTGTTGTCTTGTAGAAATATCTTCTCCCCTCGATCTTTACTTCTTCTCGTCTAATATGTCTTAGTACATCACTCCATTCATGTTTCCTTTGATGGCATGTAATGCCTCAATATTGTTTGCAGAGTTTGGCCATATGATGCTCCCACATTACACGGTGTATATGGTGTTCTTGAGATCATACTCACTACTCTACTTTATCTCAAACATGAATGTTTAGTTACTGTATTTCTTTTCTCAATTTCTTTTCTTATAGCAGAAAATAAGCCCCTGCACTTAAATCCCCTTACACCTGTGCTTGGAGACTAGTTAGATGATCACTCAACTGTGATGATCAGAAAAGCATCTCAGCATGTAAAAAACATTGAACCTTGATATTGATGGGCTACAACATCAGAAGAACACATCAAGTTTCACTCCTATCAGCCAAGAAAAAGAACCTGAGGCACAGATTCTTTGCCCAAACTCGAAGACCCAGGTGATTTTTTCCCTAATCACCTAGATGTTTTTCTGCTCAACATGGTTGAGTGTTCATCATCTAACTATTCTCCAGCAGTTTATGAAATACTCATACCAGTCCATCTGATACCTACATCCATGTCATGGTAAAAGTTACAGGAATAATGCATTTTTATTCATTCTGAAGTTTGATGTGAACATTAACTGGAGCTCTTGACCTGTATATTTTTTTTGCATTGTGCTCCTGCCACATGATTGGCTGATTTGAAATTTCAGGATTGTGCAGGTGTATTTGGGTTCCTAATAAAGTGGAAGGTGAGTGTATATATATATATATTTTTTTATCTATAAATTAAAAAAAAAAAACACCAACATGTCTTTGTTTATGCTTATGAATACATTCTTACTGTATTTGTTCATATTTAGACAAAGACAAAAGTCATTATGTGTGTAATATTTATTGATTTTTTAAATTATATATTTAAGTGGATGTATGCATTGGAAGTACAGTGAATTAAATAGCAAAAACAAAAGTTTCCAAATAATTATTTCCTCTCCCTTTTGTTACAATCTGTTGTTTGGATAGAAGATGGATGTTAGTTTTGTCACAGTGATGTCTGAACACTAGATCATTTGTTCTTGTGTGCATTTACGGCGTGCTACAATCCTTATGACACACCATCTGGTTCACGAGTTTCTTTCTATAGATTTAATTTCATATGCTGACATAGTGTTTCCTTGCTCTGCACTGCACTGTGTTTATCAATCTTCTATATATTAGTTATGTATTGTTTTCCAAAATACAGTTTCATTAAAACAATTCAGTGCAGCACAATAACTGCACAAGTTTGTATTTGTAACATCACAGTCCAAACTACACTACTACTGTAGTTCTGTGTCAGTCTTGAGCAGTTCTGTTTGATCTCTGCTGCCACCTCTAGATTCAGAGAAGACAAAGCATCAAAGTTTGAAGCTCAAGTGTTAGGTTTAGCTAAGATCCAGCTGTAGTCTTAGGATGCTTTAACATTTCATATTTTTTAAATATGTGATTTTGTTCCTTTTCACAATGCATGCAGTTTTTCTTTTCAGGGAATGATTTAATAGAGGTCACATTTATCACCTTCAAAATGACAGTGTTTGCTACCTTGTTTTCAGCACATTTTTATTGCTTCACAATGTCTGACATCTAAAAACAGGACTTGTTTAGGCCAGATTTCAGTGGTAATTATTCTGCTAGAAAGGGAATACAATGTGAACAGTTTCCATTTTTACAGGCTGATGCCTCATGATTAGTCAGACCATTTTGGCAGAGTGCTTCCAGGAGGTGAATTATTCATCCATCGTACAAAAAAAGCTTGTGAGTAACAAATTAAACCAATTACAAAATTTTAATTAAAGCTGCAAGCAGCGATGAACGGGCCCTCACACCCGGGTGCATGTTAGGGCTGCTCTTCTGGGGAACACCATTCCATATTTTTTAGCACTATTTAGAACTTATATGTTGTTTGGAGTGTATCACTATGTATAACATGTAATTTCCTGTTGGCAACAGGTGGCGCTATAACTATAGCTGAATATTGGCATATAGATGTTTTCATGCCAGAATTAGTATAAAACATATGAAATTTGGTGCAGATTTATCATTGTATGAGTTAGTGTAAAACATGTCAGTTCATATTGCCAGCAGGTGGCGCTATGAATATAACTAAGTATGAATGTGTGTGAGTGTGTATGTGATTGTGCCCTGCGATACCCACCTTGTGACGCACTCATGCAGCACTCATGCAGCCCCAGACCATGACACTCCCACCACCATGACACATTTGTCTTTGTACTCCTCACCTGGTTGCTGCCACACATGCTTGACAAAAATAAATTTATCTTGGTCTCATCAGACCACAGTTCATGGTTCAAGTAATCCATGTCCTTAGTCTGCTTGTCTTCAGCAAACTGTTTGCAGACTTTCTTGAGCATGATCTTTAGAAGAGGCTTCCTTCTGGGACGACAGCCATGCAGACCAATTTGATGCAGTGTGTGGCGTATGGTCTGAGCACTGACAGGCTGACCCCCCACCCCTTCAACCTCTGCAGCAATGCTGGCAGCACTCATACATCTATTTCCCAAACACAACCTCTGGATATGACGCTGAGCACATGCACTCAACTTCTTTGGTCGACCATGGCGAGGCCTGTTCTGAGTGGAACCTGTCCTGTTAAACCGCTGTATGGTCTTGGTTACCATGCTACAGCTCAGTGTCAGGGTCTTGGCAATCTTCTTAAAGCCTAGGCCATCTTTATATAGAGCAACAATTCTTTTTTTCAGATCCTCAGAGAGTTCTTTGCCATGAGGTGCCATGTTAAACTTCCAGTGACCAGAATGAGGGAGTGTGAGAGCGATGACACCAAATTTAACACACCTGTTCCCCATTCACACCTGAGACCTTGTAACACTAACAAGTCACATGACACCGGGAAGGGAAAATGGCTAAATGGGCCCAGTATGGACATTTTCACTTAGGGG
>JAFFST010046599.1:3731-24190 GCA_022414735.1 Noturus placidus | reverse complement strand
GAAACCGGAGTACCCGGAGGAAACCCCCGACACACGGGGAGAACATGCAAACTCCGCACACACATGGCTCCGGCGGGGCTCGAACCCTGGACCCTGGAGGTGTGATACAACGTGTATTTATAACACGCAACTGCGAGCACTCGGGGCAGAATATTGAATGTATGAATGAACGTCTGCATGCCTTTGCGTCTGCCTAAGGGTAAGAACACTCGTTTAGGTCGTTTCTGGTTTCTGTTTTCGAGTCTCGTGTTTGTCTTGTCTGCGTTAGTTTGGTCTAGACGGGTTTTCTCCGCTAACCCGTCTAGCGCCGTATTCTGAGTTTCTTTGCACGATAGCCACTAGTGTGTAACCTTCCGTGATTTCCCGCTTCGTGAATAGTGTACCGACACCGTTTTCCGTGACAACACCTCGTCCTTCGCCTAGCCCCGTTTACATTGTTTGTTGATCGCCTGACCCTCGCCTGCATCTGGATTATCTCTTTAGATTTACGTTTTGGATTATACTGTGGAACACTTGTAAATAAAGCACTGTTGCACTGCAATTGCGTCCTGCCTCATTCTCCGTGACAGAGCTCTAATCAGCTAATTAACTAAACATTTTATCCATCTTCAACCGCTTACTCCTTTTCAGGGTCACGGGGAACCTGGAGCCTATCCCAGGAAGCATCGGGCACAAGGCGGGGTACACCCTGGACAGAGTGCCAGTCCATCGCAGGGCACAATCACATACAACTACCTAATCACATAGGAATCCATTCAACTACCTGGGTGTCAATACTCTTGAGAAAATACTCTTGATGCTTGTCTTCCTTGAGTCTTGTGTCCCTCTCTGGCTTTATAAACACGCTTTAGGGTTTTCATTTCAGCATGGGCAACTGGAGGATACTTTAAGAAGACTAAAGACAGATTGCTATTTTCTGGATCAGTTGAAAGGACCTAAAGACACATACTTTGTATTTTAAGAGACAAAGTATATTTGCTCATCTAATCCCTCTCTGAGCTTCTTCTACTCTGTATAACTTAAATATGTCTCTTTAAGTAGAGCGATATATATATATATATATTTATATATATATATATATAAATAAAAAATACATGGGATCCATTTCCTTCCTGATAGGATGATAAATGTCCTCTAAAATTCTCTGAGGGAAAAATGTTTTTTTTTGCCTGATATTCTAGTTATTTTTAACGCATGAATACATTACACAGCGTTTAGGATGGAAATAATCCAAATAAGTCAGTGATACGTTCTTAACATTACATATGATTTAAACTATAACCTGGTCATTTTGTAATCATGATCATCATTCAGGAAGAAAAAAAAAGCTGGTTAACTAATATTAAAGACTAAGAAAAACAAACTCGCTAACAAACTTAAACCCTGTTAATCTCATGAGGACGCTAAGCGACCCTGCTCGAACAGGCTATGTGGAAGAAATGTTGTGAATGACGTCTGTACTTTTCAGGGAATGAATGCCACTTCTGTACAACAAATTCATCTATAACATGGTGGTTTGGATCGAGTCGTCCCCAGCCAGTCGGCAAATGTTTACAGAAGGACAAGGCCATTTCTGAGCCCTTTAAAGAGCAGCTAGGAGTTTACAGAGAGCTGCAGCACTGCCTGTGGGGGGCTTAGCAAATAGCAGCAGAGATCAAAGGGAAATATCAGGCCAATGTGAGAAAACAGAGAAAGTTCAGCAAGTCACACACATGCACACACACACACACACACACACACACACACACACACACACACACACACAGAGAGAAAGAGAGAGAGAGAGAGGGAGAGGGAGATTGAATTCAATAAGAGCTAACACCTACAATAAGGCAGTTCATGCAAGTATAACTATGTCAGAACTAGAGGTGTTAAGACTAAGAAACAGATGAAGTAGGTGATGAATGTAACCTTTTTTTACATTTTGTTCATGTTTTGCTGGTGGAGGTTTAAAAGAAGAAAGCCAAAAGAAAACAACAATATTGAACACTCTATGCGTCAATTATTTCTATCTGGTTTAAGCTTTTCTTCAGAGCAATGGGACGCCAATAAAAAGTCAAAATATCAATGTTGGGGCACGCGGTGGCTTAGTGGTTAGCATGTTTTCCTCACACCTCCACCTCACACCTCAGGGGTTCGATTCCCACCGTGGCCCTGTGTGTGCGGAGTTTACATGTTTGCATGCGGGGATTTCCTCCTTTTACTCCGGTTTCTTCCCCAGTCCAAAGACATGCATGGTATTGGCATGTCCAAAGCGTCTGTAGTGTATGAATGGGTGTGTGAGTGTTTATATGATTGTGCCCTGTCCAGGGTGTACACCCCGCCTTGTGCCCGATGTTCCCTGGGATAGGCTCCAGGTTCCCCGTGACCCTGAAGGAAGGATAAGCGGTATAGAAGATGGATGGATGGAATATCATTATGCACATTTAAGCTAATAATAAGATAATACTTTATAAATCCCCAGATGGAGAATATAGGGATTTAAATGAATAAACAAGCATAAAATTTGAATAGATTATAGTCATAAAATAAACGTGTACTTTAGTGTAATTTATATTAAAGTTAAAGGCTTCCCTGACTGCAAAAATAGGATTGGATTTGATTGTTTTTTTGTATTTTTAATGATTTTCCCCCGAGGGTGAGAATTGTACATTTTATAATGGTACATTTGACAGTAAACGTAGAGATAATGGAAACGTGTGTGTAAAGGTAACGTACGGACATCTTCACATTAGATGAAACATCAAATTCATTCCAGTTAGAAATGTCTTCAGCCTGATTGAGACACATTCTTCAGAGTTGACCGATCGAGGCAATACATTCCAATTTACACAGCTGTGTGAAAACAGCTTTATAATTCAGGATAATCAGATTATGCATGGGTAACAATCCTGCCTATCCTAATTTAACCAAATTAACTGACAAGAGAGTTAAAGCGTATCTAACAGTGGCCCTTAGCCTGGCTGCTAAACCGTGGGAGGATAGAAGAAGAGACGTGAACATGTAACGAGTGCGGTACTCTCTTAACACTCGCGTGTGATAACAGATGGTAGTGCAGCAGTCTCAGAGCCTAATAAAATAAAGCTACATTTTGCCATCACACACACACACACACACACACACACACACACACACACACACACACACACTGAGTGAGTGTGTGGGTGTGCATATTCCAATTCCAATTAACTCTTATTTACAAAATAAATCGTTTTGGCGTGTGTGGGCACGTACCCGACACATTCTTAGCATTTTCATGACTTGTAAATCAGCAGGTCCCGGAACGATAAGAACTGCACAACTATCCATTCATCCATCCATCCTGTACCACTTACTCCTTTATCAGGGTCACGGGGGAACCTGGAGCCTATCCCAGGAGGCATCGGGCAGAGGGCGGGGTACTCCCTGGACAGGGTGCCAGTGCATCACAGGGCACAATCACATACACACTCACACACCCATTCATACACTACGGACACTTTGGACACGACTGCACAACCTATAACAAAAAAGTCCACAGATATTCCATGCCAGTGTCCTACTCATCGTCCCTGTGCCCCTTACGTACAGTATCCATGAGCGCACGAATGGCTCAGGACTGAACTTTGTAAGCGATGGACCCACGATGTTCAAAAACATTCGAGACGAGATGGGGACAATGAGAAGGGATTCGGGCCGTGAGCTAAAAATGAGATTCATTTTGGTGAAACTCCGCTTGCACTCCACTCGAAATTGTTATGGTATCCACCGTAGCAAACAACTGCCTCAGTCAATCTGGATCGTTTTTTGTGTTTGAGACCCTGTATTCCCTTAAAGCCCGAATGATTGTATGTGGGCTGTTAACTCTATGCGCAGGTTGACAACTTTTAGCCTCTTAAGCGCTTAAAAAACCTTCCACAATCAGGATAGCATTATCACTGCTACACAGTCAAATCCCTAGTGTTGAATTAACACCATTAGTGTTTATAAGAGTTTTATAGGACTTATATAAGCACTGTAGGGTGTGAATTCAACACTGTGGGTGTTAAATCAACACTGGTGATTTTGCTGTGTAGTTGTGCAAACGGTCGCCAAACTGCTGCATCAGTGACCTGCTGCTGCTCGCTCTCTTGTACTCTTGCCTTTTTAAAATTTTACTATATTCTCAGTCATTGTTTGTGTTCTTAAAAAATGCTGTTCATGATAACTGCTTTCCTTCAACGAGACACACTCTTCAACATGCTACGTGACTGTAGGATTTGCTTTGTGATAACGAATAGAGGTGACCTTTGAACTTGAAATGATTACACTATGTGAAAGAGGCTAACGATTGGCTATTAGCAATATTTGAGCACTGGTAATATAAAATTAGTATTAGCATTTTCATTTCAGTTTTTCTGTTCCGCAGGATCCAGCAGAGCTCAAAATAAACTCTCATTATACTGTAGAATAAAGCATTTATGTCAGATAAATGCATAAATCCTTGGCTCCATGATGGCAATACATTGCATGAATCAGTTATTTCAATTTGTTAGACATTTTGGAAATAATTATGTTTTAATTCATAATTAATATTCCTTCAGCTTATATCATTGATCGAACATAAAAATACATACGCCAAATATGATGATGATTTTTATTATTATTCATTCTGTGGTACTTAGTAGTAGGCTGATGTAGTTTATTAATATTAAAATAAATCATCCACAAAACCAGGTAGAAAGAATGTGCACCATGGAATCTACCATAGATTCTAAAAGAAAGAGTGTACTTATATGCCATTTATGTTTTACAGTAGTCAACAACCCATCAACTTTTTTTCAGTAAATATATTTCCAATGAAGTTATTCACATGAAATTTTCACCAGACATCAGTATTAACTCAAGAAATCCGGAAATATAAAGAATTTCACAACATTAAAGTCCATAAATAAAGTTATGTGTAATAAAATTAAATGACACAGGAAATATGTATTGAAC
Organism: Noturus placidus; assembly: GCA_022414735.1. Taxonomy (NCBI): domain Eukaryota; kingdom Metazoa; phylum Chordata; class Actinopteri; order Siluriformes; family Ictaluridae; genus Noturus; species Noturus placidus. Next base: position 19,231 of record JAFFST010046599.1, on the reverse strand, counting down.
ACGCTAAGAAAAAGCAGTTCTTCAAGGCAAGGTAAGGCAAGGCACCAGCTGAAATCTGTAAGTAATTATATCTCCTATCTGTGTAAATTAATATCAGCTGGGTTAGTAAAGTGATGGTCTATAAAAAGGCTTTTTGTTACCAAGGTGTCACACATGAAACATCTCATGATGGGTAAAAATAAAGAGCTCTCCCAAAACCTTCACAACCTTATTGTTGCAAAACATATTGATTGAATCGGATACAGACGTATTTCAAAACTTCTGAATCTTCCAGTAAGCACCATTGGCGCCGTTATCCGCATGTGAAAGCAACATCATTCCGTCATCATCAGGCCACACAGGAGCTCCTCGCAAGATTTCTGACCAGGGAGTCAGAAGAACAGTTAGAAGAGTAGAACAAGAGCCAAGGACTACTCGGAAAGAGCTCCAGAAACACGAGGCATCAGGTGCCATCGTCACAGAGAAAACAATAGGCACTACACTCTACTGCTCACGCTCATCCCGCAAGACTCCGTTACTAAAGAAAAGGCATGTCGAAGCTCGTTTAAAGTTTGCTACAACTCATTTAGACAAGCCTATGAAATACTGGGAGAGTGTAGTCTGGTCAGACGAGAGCAAAATTGAACTTTTTGGCTGTTATACTACACACCATGTTTGGAGAAGAAATGGCACTGCACAGAACCCTTAAAACACTACACCAACAGTGAAGTTTGGAGGTAGAAACATCATGGTGTGTTGCTGTTTTTCATCACATGGTACTGACAGACTTCATATAATTAAAGGAACGATGAATGGAGCCCTTTATCGGGAGATTCTTGAGAAGAATCTGCTGCCATCAACCAGGATGATGAAGATGAGATGTGGGTGGAGCTTCCAGCAGGACAACGATCCAAAGCATACAGCAAAGAAAACACTCAATTGGTTTCAGAGGAAAAAATAATCCAGTCAATCACCTGACTTGAATCCAACTGAACAAGATTTAAAGACAATATGTTTAGAAGAATTGGCCGAAATCACATCTGAATTCTGCAGATGATTAATTTCTTCATACAGGAAGCTGTCATTACAAAACAAAGGCTTCTCCACTAAGCGCAATAATAAATACTTTTTCCCTGTGTCATTACACTTTATTGAACATAACTTTATTTATGGACTTTTAATGTTTGGATTTCTTTATATGTGTGGATTTCCTGAGTTAATACTGATGTCTGGTAAAAATTACATGTGAATAACTCCATAGGAAATATATTTATTGAAAGAAAATGTTGACAAGCTCAATATTTATTTCCCCTCACTGTAATTAAACCGGTTGGAGATTCGTAGGGGTGTGTTGGAGCTGTATAATAACTATAATGTATAATATCTTATAATTAATTATCTTAAAATATTTATACCACAACATGGTTGAACTTTTAAATCAAGGCATCGATTTATTTTCTATACCAGCACCTCTCACAGTAGCTCCAGCTGTAATTCAAACCACAGGTTTATAATAATGGGTTCGTTCTAATACATTATCATTTCTATAGTAACAACTCATTCACATATGGAGAATGCCTAATAATCTAAGCTTAATAATGAACAGATTTAGAAAAAAAAAAAAACGTGTTGCTATTTAACAAAGAAAAATGCAGAATAGTTGATACGGCGAAGTCTTCTGTAAAGAGATGTTTATTTTCTCAGTGTCAGGATTTATTGGTAAAATGACAAGCTGCACGTTTTCTCTTGTAAGCTTCAACAGAGAGAAAAAGAGAGTGATGGAGGGATTGTCCTTTCTACTCTAGTCTGAAACTCTGGTAGAACCTTTGCCTCCTCACATACCTTTGAGACTCATATTAAGATACTATCGGAAAATGCTTTCCTCTCTTTATATTGCCTTTTTTCCCCTCCGATTTGACACTAAAATTCTGACCCATGCATTTATAATCTAAATTACTGTACACTCTTTTGCATTTGCATTCAGCCTAAAAGCTTACAACAGCAACAGTATATACAGTGCTGTGAAAAAGTAATAGATTTCTTCTGTGTTTGTGTATATCTCGTACAACATTGTTTCAGAAATTAAAACAAAATCGAAGATAAAACAAAGGAAACCTGAGTAAACACAAAATACAATTTTTAAATGATAATGTTATTTATTGAAGCAAAGCCATGGACAACTTCAAAGGACTTACAGGCCTGTTTGCGTTGATGATCCTCAAATGTTTTAGGTGAATGTTCTGTGGACTGATGAATTGAAAGGGGAACTGTTTGTAAAACAGGGGTCCTGTTACATCTGGCGTAAACCAAACACAGAATTCCACAAAAAGAAGCATGGTGGTGGGAGTGTGATGGTGTGGGGATGCTTTGCTGCTTCAAGGCCTGGGCAACTCGTAATAATTGAGGGAAACATTAATTCTGCTCTCTACAGGAAAATCCTAAAGGAGAATGTCCGGTCTTCAGTCCGTAAATGTAAACTTGAGCGCAACTGGATTATGCAGCAAGACAATGATCCAAAGCACAGTAGTAAGACCACCTCTGAATGACTAAAAAAAAGCCAAATGAAAGTTTTGGAGTGGCCTAGTGAAAGTCCTGACTTTAACCAATTGAGATGCTGTGGCAGGACCTTAAACAGGATTTGCACACACCAGTGTTGATTTAACACCCACAGTGTTGAATTTACACCCTACAGTGTTTATACAAGTCCATTGGACTCAAATAAACACTCTGGGTGTTAATTCAACACTAGGGATTTTACTGTGCATGATGGAAAACCCTTCAGTGTGGCTGAATTACAGCAGTTCTGAAAAGAAGAGTGAGCCAAAATCCAGGCACAATGCTGTGACACACCGATCTCCAGTCATTGGAAGCGTTTGGTTGCAGTTATTGCTGCTAAAGGTGGCACGACCAGATTTTTAAGTCTAAGGAGGCATTTCTTTTTTCACATGGGTGATAGGTGTTGGAGAACCTTTTCCAACAAAAAACTTTGCTTCAATTAAAATAAAATAAAAAAATAAATCAAAAATAATATTGTGGGTTTACTCGGGTTGCCTTTGTTTTATGTTGTATTTCATTCAAAGAGCTAAAACTATTTGTATGAGATATACACGAAAACAGAAACAAACAGGATGGGTGCAAATACTTTTTCACAGCACTGTACACATCTCAGCTACCAGATATGTCACACACTACATCAGCTACATCACTCGGATTCTTTGTCACATACACTGGCTCCTGGTTTTTAGTACGCAACACAAACTGACCTTTACACGGCCCTCCTCCATCCTTCCTCCCCTGTACATACTCTCAGGTCCTGATACTGGACTCCTTGGCAGGGCATTTGTGTCTCCGCACATACACTTTGGAAAGCATGCCCTTAGTTCCTGGACTGCTCTTCAATATCTTCTTTTAAAACTGAAATCTCTCCTTTTTTCTCTTAACACTGCAGCATTGTTTACAAAGCGTTCTCTGCACAGCAAGTGGCCCCGTGTTTTGACACTACATTTTTAATACAGGATATGCTTGCTGCTTTTTAATAATGCAAGCGTACAGGAAAGGTAAAGTGATATCTGAAAATCTATTATTCATGACTGGCTTCTGGGGTAATATCAAATGATAGCCTTGCCAGTTTTACCCAGATAAGAGTTATTGGAATGCCACAACGTGCTAATTATACACATCATACTACAGCCGTTCAACTGCTATTTAATGTTTGTTAGTGCTGGTTGCCACACTTGTGCCATGACCCTGATTACATGGTCCACTGGTAACACAATAACATAATGAGGCCTGTTGTGTCCAGAATTGCAGACTGCTGGGGTCATTTCTACTCATATAGGCTTTGTTTTCGTATTCAGTCATATATCCCATAATGATGCTTATCAGATGGGCTTGAAACAAGCGAACAAAGTAGACACGTGTGCTCCGTACTTAGATATTTAAACCACTAAAACATTTAAAAGCCGCATATGTCAAAATACGTTGTCAATGGGTTTGTCTTTTTTAACACTACCTTCCATCTAGAACATTACTCTCGACACTACCTCCAATGTTAATAGGTTTTATAAACAGTTTTCGTGTCATAGGTGTACACTGAAAAGTGTTTAATGCATGGTGCATTATTCACCTAGCTCTGCTATTACAGGTATTCACAACCATCAGCTTAAATTGTACATCATACAAGCGATTACAGCTGAACAGAAATGAGAGTGGAACGCTCTAGAACAGACATCAAGGATCAGAAAATCACGATGGTTATCATGTAGGTGCTTGGTAACTGCTGCAATGTCAGTGCTTTTTTAACACTGATATATAGGCAGTAGAGGTGGGTTAAATTCCTAATATAATTCCACTGGAAGCTGGATAGACAGTATCACACACACTCAATGAGTATCCGTTATGCATGTTGGTATACGTAGGCAATGAACAATTCCTTTCTCCAAACTATGGAGTGCACTAGGTTCAAATTGTAAGCCATTTGGGATTCAACCAAATGCAAATAACGTCTAGGATGACTGTTATGTCACCTAAATAACGCACAGTGTTATAACGCACTACTGATCCTGATTAGAGAGGACATAAGTGTGTCAGATTGTATCCCTGAGTACTAGAACATGTCATACAAACATATGGTGGTCAATATGGCGGTGTATATAGAGTGGCTGATGCATTCTGGGGACTGATAACTATTGAAAACTGGTACAATTTCAAGAGTTCTTTCACAAACCACTAACATATGGTAGGAACTATAATGGTACGAGGAAACCACCAGACGCTTGGGGGGTAGACAACGTGGGTGGGGTGACAACCTGCTGGTGGTTTCTGTACAGCCCTATATATACACACACTTTCGCCTGAAAAGGTGTTTTCCAGTGGCATCACTAATAACCAACTGATGTTAACATTATTCTTGTTTAAAAGCCAACTCAATCAAACTCATAATTATACATTTTATTTAACAGTGAACTGGTAACATTCTCCATTTACCTGGACAGAAATCGAGGGCTTCATGCCAGTGCATCTTTCAAGTGGGAAAATCGAGAGCGGAAGAGAGCTTACTTATGTGCGATGAGTGTAAAGGGGAGGGGCTTTCATGGTGCCGGGTAATAATTTAGAGTACGCAACTGTCAATCATTTTAGATTCAAATTTCCGTAGCCTCATCCACTTCAACAACAACAAAAAAAGGCTGCTCTTTTTTTCCCTTCATATTTCTGATGTATGTGATAACACATCCTGCATACTCTGAGGTTAACAAAAGGTTGGCAGGTCTGCTTATGTATTGTTCCGTCTGATCTAGTACTTTGATCTTACTATTTGTTTAGACTCAAGTTATTGACTTTCTGTTCATGCAATCAAAAAAGTTATTATTATTTTTAAGAGAACATCCATCCATCCATCCATTTTCAACCGCTTACTCCATTTCAGGGTCACGGGAAACCTGGAGCCTATCCCAGGGAGCATCGGGCACAAGGCGGGGTACACCCTGGACAGGGTGCCAGTCCATCACAGGACACAATCACATATACACTCACACACACACATTCATACACTACGGACACTTTAGACACATGAACATGTATTCATTTATTCGTTCAGAAACACCAACAAATATTCAAAGGTGATCAAATATGTTTCCGTCCAGCACTATTTTCTATAATTCAACACATTTTGATTGATAGACAACTTTAGTTGGGAACTAAAGAGTAGATGACTAAGACTGGTAAACCCTATTTGCCCTATTTCCCTAGTTTTCTAGATTCCAAAAGCGGCGCTGCACTAAAGATATGACATTTCATGTCACCAGCGGTATCAAAGGAAAGATCTGGAAGAACTGGTGGTGATGTTTCAATCAGACTCATGTGTGAAAGTACAACATGGCTGCACTTTGTCACGGTTCTTTATAAAAACGCAGTGGTTTCTCCATTTGCAACCAAAACACCACTCGTTAAAAATACCTGCTCAGAACATTTTTCTATATCCTCTACATATCTCCTTAGTATAATTTGCCCATTATGACTCCACATTCCCATCTCCTCACCGGCTGCGCAGTGTTCCTCGTCCGCTCCGTTTTCACAATCCGTCTCTCCGTCACAGCGCCAGGACAGGGACACGCATTTGTTCGTGTTGCCTCCACAGTCAAACTTCTCGGGTGGACATGTCTGCTTACCTGGAAGGAGAAAGAAAAAAAAAAAAAGAACCACAAATAGTGAGCACTGGAAATAAACTGACATTCCAAAGTCCAGGCGAATTTACTGTACTGTTCTTGTTAACACATCATTGTATTGCATGATCCTATACTGCAGGCCTTATTCACCCATAGAGGTTTCATCACAGGGCGCACATTGCCTAGCATATTCGCCTCACACCTCCAAGGTCGGGGGTTCGATTCCCGCCGCTGCCCTTTGTGTGCGGAGTTTGCGTGTTCTCCCCGTGCTGCGGGGGTTTCCTCCGGGTACTTTCGGTTTCTTCCCCCAGTCCAAAGACATGCATGGTAGGCTGATCGGCATGTCCAACGTGTCCGTAGTGTATGAATGGGTGTGTGAGTGTGTATGTGATTGTGCCCTGCGATGGATTCACACCCTATCCAGAGTGTACCCCAGCTTGTGCCCCATGCTCCCTGAGACAGGCTCCAGCTTCCCTTTGACCCAGTAGGATAAGTGGTATAGAAGATGGATAGATATAATCCATAAGGATGGCTAGACCTTATGGATTATACAGCAGAACTATAACTCAGAAGTTCCACTCTAACATCTTTCTCTGCTCAGAATTTCTCCACATTTTCTCTTCATGAGATTTTCTTGACAAAAGTCCATTTTCTATTCAGAGCCACGGAGGCCTCCGGCTGTTCTCCACACATATCCGGAGCTATCTTTAAGCATTAATGGTTGATTTTTTTTCCCATGTAGTTTTAATATGCAGTGCCATCCATAATTTTGGACACCGTTCATAAAAATAATTCTATAAAATACAGATTACGTACAATAATTCAAAATTTCTACGAAATCAATGAGAATCTATTTATGCTTGTTCGATCAAACACAAATGTGACAAAATGATCAACATTATTTTAAATAAACCCTTCTTAAAAGAAATAAATTAAAAAATTGGAATTTTATTTATTTTTCATTAACTATAAGTCCGAAGGAACTTGGATTTTTAGAGACTGTTCTCTTTAACCGTGACCTTTTTCCCAGGAGTACACAAAAAAAAAATGGTTGCTGATGTGCACAAATCATGTAACAGATATAAAAATACTATTGGAATAAATAAGTCTTCATGCCCCTGTGAAAATGGCAGGTTTTTGTGATGTAAGAAAATTTAAACCAAGATAAATCGTGTCAGAACTTTTTCATCTTCAATGTGAAATTACAACGTATAAAAATGAACATAAAATAAAACGTAAAATACAGGGGAAAATAGAAGACTTAAAGTAACCTGGGTGCGCAGCCTTTTATAATTGGGGATGTGGACAACCCTACGATTAATGGACATAAATTGACAATTAGTGGACTGCTGTACATTGTACCTCCTCAGCTTAGAAGTAAATGGTAAATGGTCTGAACTTATATAGCGCCTTTTTAACCTTAGAGGTTCCAAATCGCTTTATACTGTCTCATTCACCCATTCACACACACACTCACACCAATGGTAGCTGAGCTGCCATGCAAGATGATAACTTGCCATCGGGAGCAACTTGGGGTTCAGTGTCTTGCCCAAGGACTCTTCGGTATATGGAGTCATGTGGGCAAGGAATCGAACCGCCAATCCTACGATTAGTGGACAACCCTTAGTGGACAACCCTGCGATTCGTGGGTGATTAGTGGACAACCCTACGATTAGTAGACGATTAGTGGACAACCCTACGATTAGTGGACAACCCTATGATTAGTAGACAACCTTACGATTGGTGGGCAATTAGTGGACAACCCTACGATTAGTGGAAAACCCTATGATTAGTGGACAACCCTATGATTAGTAGACAACCTTACGATTGGTGGACGATTAGTAGACAACCCTTAGTGGACAACCCTACAATTAGTAGATGATTAGTGGACAACCCTATGATTATTAGGCAATTAGTGGACAACCCTACGATTAGTGGACAAAGCCTATGCTTAGTGGACAACCCTACAATTAGTAGATGATTAGTGGACAACCTTATGATTGTTGGGCAATTAGTGGACAACCCTACGATTAGTGGACAACCCTTTGATTAGTGGACAACCCTATGATTGGTGGGCGATTAGTGGACAACACTACGATTAGTGGACGATTAGTAGACAACCCTTAGTGGACAACCCTACAATTAGTAGATGATTAGTGGACAACCCTATGATTATTAGGCAATTAGTGGACAACCCTACGATTAGTGGACAACCCTATGATTAGTAGACAACCCTACGATTGGTGGGCAATTAGTGGACAACCCTACGATTAGTGGACAACACGCTCTACCACCTGAGCTGCCACCCAGAAAGAAAAGATACATATGCATCTGTGAACATCCATCCATCCATCTTCAACCGCTTACTCCTTTTCAGGGTCACGGGGGAACCTGGAGCCTACCCCAGGGAGCATCGGGCACAAGGCGGGGTACACCCTGGCAGGGTGCCAGTATCTGTGAACATCTTTACAGATAATTTCCAAGGAAAAACCTAATGCTGCATACAAGAATGAAGGCTTATGGAACAATGGACTTGTGTCAGCAACATTCTCTTTTTTTTTCCCTTTTCCATCACAGATTGATGCTCATCCTCTTCTCAATTTGTCCTCAAGGGAAGATACAAGTTATGAAAGCAGAAGGTTCTGTAAGATTACCATATTTATCCAATAATACAAATCACTGTCATACCGATGGAACATTGTTAATGAGTTTTGGGGAAATGAAATCCAAGAGATGTGCATGGATAAGCTCAACCAAATAGTTCAGAAAAAAAAATTGTGATTATAGAAAATGTTCCAATTCGAAAGAAAGAAATATATTAACTATACCATGAAGTAGCTAGTATTGACCTCTTTAAAACTTAAAATACCTGCAGACCATTAAGGCCAATGAAATGTAAAGTATTACGCTTTCCTTGATTACTGATAGTTAAAACTATTACCGTTTTAATTAATATCAGGACACATGACAAACTGTACATGTCCTAAACAATTTACATTTGATTTATGACGGTGCTCAAAGTGTGTACATTCACACACATGCCAAGCAAATTAGGCAAATTGAACATTTTCTCAGCTAACCTTTCTGGAAAGCTGCTTTGGGAATACAAATAAATATACAAATAAAACGGATTTGAAACTGAATTGAATCGAGATAACAGGTTAGTGTTTTGCATGATTATAATGCATGATTTGTAGCTGCAGGCTGTCATCTGTTTTATTTTGTTGTATTGAAAATTTGCACACACTGATACACAACGTGTCCTTGCATTAATGAACCCTTCTGTTCCAACATCACGAAAATGAATTAACAACTTATAAAAGAATTGATTCATTTATAAGATGCATGCGCTGTAGCCATTGGAGTAACTACGCATTCTTTGGGGCGAGGAAGGGGGGGGTCGTATCCTCCACAATGTTGAGGAAATACCAATCTGTCCCCCATAATATACAGTACAAAATGTTTTCTATATGTCCCACTTTAATGAACCCTGCCAACGGATCTGTCTTTTCTTTATCTATTCTATTTATTTATGTCTATTCCTTTTTAATATATTTCCGTTTGGTAAGGAAAATAGGTGTGACCCCCTTCAGTTGTACACTTGGTTGCGCCCAGACTCAACGCAAGTTTGTTGATATATTTTAGCAGCTCAGTCTGTAAGAAATGGAGACAGCAGCCAAGTGTAGAAAAGTGCAGCAGAACGTACGAGCTTTTATTCAGACAATAAGTAACTAGATACCTAAATAGTAAGTAACCTTAGATTAGTATAGAAGGCATCATACTATGGCTTGGTTTGTCCTTAAGAACGTCAATTAACTGTTGATATTTGCACACCCATGAAGTAGGCTAGGCTACCATCAGTTCCGGTTTTTAACCATTAACGTTAAATTCACTTGCATATCCTCCCGCCGAGTTCGTTGGACCCCTCCCAATGTCCATAACATGGTTACGCCCTTGGCTGCAGCTATCTTTGGGTTAACAGATACAAAGCTCATTTCAAAGCTCTTAAATCGGGAAACACCTCCCTGTATTATTCAGATACAGCAACTGATAATACACCATATTTGTTGACTAAATGCAGTGAAACTAATAGGAGATGCAGTATACACAATGTAGTCTATAACAGCTGATGAGTTTAAGGAAGTGTGTCCTGTTGTGAGAGAAGTAAAGTTTGTATGGATCTTGTGAAGGTCAGTGCCGCTCTGAGTAGCAGCCAAAAAGCTACGAGTGAATTTGTCTGTACAGAATGCTGACAGTTACACCTACAATCTAGTGAGACAGAGTCAGATGTATTGATGCACTTATCGACAGCTTCCGCAAGAACTATTCAGATCCAAAGATAGAGCCTACAAAGCCGATTCAGGGTCAAGAAGAAATTCAGCATGATTCTTATCAGTTCTGAAGGTTATTATGCCACCTGAAATAACTCAGGCTTATACTGTTCTTGTGCATACTCAGAAGCACATGGTAGATTTGTCTAATTCTGTTAATACTGCATTCAATTTGACTCCAGTGGTTTAGTATTTGGATGAAGGTTTGAACATTAATGAGTCTATAATTTTTCATTGGTACAGATTGAGCACAGCTTAACTGCTATAAAAGCTTAACTCAGAACCCCCCCCCAAACAATATCATCATTTTTATTGTACACTTTTTAGATTTCTATAGAGTCTTTCTTACTCTACCCAGGATTCATGTAACAACCCAACAAATTCAACAGACAGTTAAGCCAAATGTCAAATAGCTTCATATTCACTATAAATGTTTACTACATAGGGTAGGATTAATTTTATAGTAGTACTATTGTAGAGCATAAAAGTGTAATAAATATGTGCTTTAACTGACTTACGCTCAGTCATTCATCTCCAGTAAGGGCTTTATACTTGTCAGGATTGCGGTGGTTCTGGATCCTATCCCAAGAACACCGTGTGTGAGGCAGGAATATACCCTGGATGGGACGCCAGGATAAACAGGGCACCATGCACCCATTCATTCACACCTGGAGGCAATTTATTGTAGCAAGTCCATCTACTACTGGGAGGAAACCAGAGAACCTGGAGGAAACCCAAGGCAGAAAAAGCAACCTCAGAGAACTGGTGACCGTGTGAGGAAGAGGAAGCAACAATACCTGCTTTGCCACCATGAAACCCCCATACAATTCATTTTTATCTATTTACTGACTTCTTACTTTACTTATCTTCTTACTCTACCAAGGATCCATTTACCATTCTGCCATATGGAACATGCAAGTAAAGCAAATCGGACATAGCTCCATATTCAGCCTATATACTCACTACATGATGTGGTCAGTAAAAGTTTTGGCACTGGATGAGGCGATGATGAGGTGAGGTGGTTACAGCACCAGGGTCCCAGGTGAGGTGGTTACAGCACCAGGGTCCCAGGTTTAATCCTGAGCTCAAGTTACTGTCTGTGAGGAGTTTCTGTGCATGGTCTCTCCATGTTTCCCAAAATCATGCCAATAGGTGTACTGGTTAAGATAAAGTACCTCTATGTGTGCATGTTGTGATGTGTGATGGACCAGCATACCATTCAGGATGTATTCCTGCTCCACACCCAGTGTCTCTGTGACAGGCTCCGGGCTCTAATATTCAAATAGTGCAATTAATTAACAATCCTAACATCGCTTTTAGATCCTTTTCATCATTTACATTTTATACTTCACTTTAACAGGTTTCCATTACAGCACTTCGGGTATCTAGGGTTCTGTAACGCATGAATATTTGATATGCCTTGACAGCAGCTTGGAAGTGAAGGACAACAGAACTGGAAGCAAGCAAACACAGAGGGCAATAAAGTGGCCGGTTCTGTCCACAAGCATCCACGGATGTATACTTTATGTACTCTCCATCATCAACTGCTGTCTGGCTCTATTGATCCAGACATTTGCTCTAGTGAACTATGGGTCAGCGTCTGTTTTCTGACTTCAACAAAACAGTGTATGATTGTCTGTAATGGACCTGTTGTCTATATGGAAACATTATTTCTGCGTCCCTCTACTGAGACAGCAGAGCTGCTTCTGGCATTCTGGCCACGTTTCTCCAGCACGCCTGGGCTATGCTAAGACGGGGAAAAAAGGCACCTTTGCAGTATGCTAATGTGTTGTTGATAAACTACCTTGCTATTGCTGTTCTCCTGACAGGGGAGTAGAGAGAGAGAGAGAATGAGAGAGAGAGAGAGAGAGAGAGAGCGAGAGAGAGAGAGAGAGAGCATCTACAGTAGCATAGGCATTGGTTAGCTTCAGCTAGCAGCAAACTGTGATTGATTATGGCAACTAAGTTGTACAGCTTTGTCAGTAATGAGTAATGCTATGATAATCAAACTGAGCTCCAGCTTGGATAAACAATGAGGCAGAGGAATGTAGTGTGAAATGATACATGTAGATGATCTATGATCATAAGAAATGGTACAAACTGGAGGCTGTACTGATATGTATGATTGACCATTTCATTATTTTAAAATACCACTATTATAGTTAAAGATGGATAATTGTTTAAGAGTATCACAGATCTGGATGCCTTTACATTCACTGGAAATAATGGGTACAAATGATAAAATAAACTATACACAAGGCGGTTATCATTGCACTGGAATTTTAATAATACTATAATTACTTAAACAATTTAATATCTGAATGCGTTAGAATGTTAATGATACTATAATTGCTGCTGCAGAAGACAGATAAAAAACATTAACATAAGTCGGACGCCTACCTAACACAGAGAAACTGGTTTAAAACTGTTATTTATTGTAATACTATTTGATTTTCAATTTCAGTTTCAAGTTAATATGCAATCAAGCAACACATTCATGTCACGCTGCGTCAATCAATTACTACTAAAAAAAACTGTCTAGACATTCTACACTACGGCTAAAACATGGGTTTTTCCACCTTGCTTTTTTACTTTACCTTTTTATTTATTTATTTATTTGAAAAATATGTGAGTTACATGTTCAGGTATTAATTCTGTGTTCAGATAGTTTGTGTTTAGGTAGTTCATGTGTTTTCAGGTAGGTTGTGTTCAGGTAATTTGTGTTAAGGTAGTTAATTTGTGTTCAGGTACTTCTGTGTTCAGGTACTTCTTCTGTGTTCAGGTACTTCTTCTGTGTCCAGGTACTTCTTCTGTGTCCAGGTACTTCTGTGTAAAGGTACTTCTTCTGTGTTCAGGTGCTTTGTGTTTAGGTACTTCTTCTGTGTTCAGGTACTTTGTGTTTAAGCACTTCTTCTGTGTTTCTTCTGTGTTCAGGTACTATGTGTTCAGGTATTTCTTCTCTGCTCAGGTAGGACTTCTGTCTCCAGGTACTTCTTCTGTGTTCAGGTACTTCTGTGTTTCTTCTGTGTTTCTTCTGTGTTCAGGTACTTCTTCTGTGTTCAGGTACTTTGTGTTCAGGTAGTTCTTCTCTGCTCAGGTAGTTCTTCTGTGTTCAGGTACTTCTTCTGTGTTCAGGTACTTCTTCTGTGTTCAGGTACTTCTGTGTGTAGGTACTTCTTCTGTGTTCAGGTGCTTTGTGTTCAGGTACTTCTTCTGTGTTCAGGTACTTCTTCTGTGTTCAGGTACTTCTGTGTGTAGGTACTTATTCTGTGTTCAGGTGCTTTGTGTTTAGGTACTTCTTCTGTGTTCAGGTACCTTGTGTTCAGGTACCTTGTGTTCAGGTACTTCTTCTGTGTTCAGGTACTTTGTGTTTAGGTACTTCTTCTGTGTTCAGGTACTTTGTGTTTAGGTACTTCTTCTGTGTTCAGGTACCTTGTGTTCAGGTAGTTTATTTGTCTTCACCTAACTGACAAAGTTTCTGTTCTGTTTGTTGAGATCTAAATATATGATTGAACAACCTGAAGACAAAAAACCCCAAACAAACACTGTGTTTCAAAGCACAGTCCATGTTGTTTGAGAGGAAATTAAGGCGACATGGCAGCAGAGATAAAGGATGAGAAAAGTAATAAATAAAGCATGTTGTTGTTAGAGAAATCCCAGCATGCAGTGGTGCATTAGATGCTTCTCTTTTAGTCATTAATATTAGATTCAGTGGGTGGGATTTAATCCACTCATTTTGCACAAGAGCTACTGCTACACAAGTTTAAAATAAGAGTGTATGATTGTCAAACACACACACACACACACACACACACACACACATTATTAGTATTTTATTACTAAAATAAAAGGAAATATCGAAATAAACAAGGACAGAGTTAATTATCCAGCAGACATTTTGTTGTCTGGATTGAGACCCTCATTGAGCGGTTCAGTATCAGAACCTCAGAGAACACTGTGGGAGGTAGAACGAGAACAAAGAGGCGCGTGGCTGTGTGCTAACGCAGAGGGAGGTGAAGTACAGTTAGAGAGTCACGTGACACACATGAGGGGCTGCTAGTGGCTAATATGCTGACGCAACACAAATCCCACACCAGCACTCGCATGCCTGATTTACAGCTTCATTAGACTTGCTGAGAGAGTGAGAGAGAGCGAGAGAGAGAGCGAGAGAGACAGAGAGAGCGAGAGAGAGAGAGCGAGAGAGACAGAGAGAGAGCAAGAGAAAGAGCGAGAAAGAGCAAGAGAGACAGAGCGAGAGCGAGAGAGAGAGAGAGAGGTCAGACTACGGTCATAATGAGAGCAGTATGATTTTGAGGCAGAGACTGGGAGGAAGCTGAGTTAACAGCCGACTAATATAAATACTTTACATACTGATCACATGTAAATCAGGTTAATAAGCAGCTTGTAGCTTGGGGAGGAGAAACCTGGAATAAATACACAGACTCCAGACTCGTTCCACAACGCAATCAGCTTGTTTTTTATCATTTGAAAACCGGTAACAAAAAAAAACAACAACATTGCATCCATAAATAAGAAAGGAGAGGCTTAAATATTTTTGTGTTTCACTGGTTAGAAATTGGTTCACAAAAATGTGTGGAAAGCAAAATACACTCGCCTCTCATTTACAGTATCTCACAAAAGTAAGTACACCCCTCACATTTTTGTGAATATTTGATGATACCTTTTCATGTGACAACACTGAAGAAATGACACTTTGCTACAATGTAAAGTAGTGAGTGTACAGCTTGTGTAACAGTGTAAATTTACTGTCCCCTCAAAATAACTCAACACACAGACATTAATGTCTAAACCGCTGGCAACAAAAGGGAGTACACCCCTAAGTGAAAATGCCTAAATTGGGCCCAAAGTGTCAATAGTTTGTGTGGCCACTATTATTTTCCAGCAATGCTGTAACCCTCTTGGGCATGGAGTTCACCAGAGCTTCACAGGTTCCACTGGAGTCCTCTTCCACTCCTCCATGATGACATCACGGAGCTGGTGGATGATAGACGCCTTGTGCTCCTCC
>JAFFST010046596.1:82832-129592 GCA_022414735.1 Noturus placidus | reverse complement strand
GTCAGTGAGTGAGTGATTGAGTGAGCTAGTGAGTGAGTGAGGGAGTGAGTGAGTGAGTGAGCGAGCGAGTGAGTGAGTGCTGGAGTGAGTGAGTGAGCGAGCGAGTGAGTGAGGGAGTGAGTGAGTGAGTGAGCGAGCGAGTGAGTGAGTGAGTGAGTGAGTGAGTGAGTGAGCGAGCGAGTGAGTGAGTGAGTGAGTGATGGAGTCAGTGAGTGAGTGAGCGAGTGATGGAGTCAGTGAGTGAGTGAGTGATGGTGTCAGTGAGTGAGCGAGTGATGGAGTGAGTGAGTTAGCGAGTGATGGAGTGAGTGAGTGAGCGAGTGATGGAGTGAGTGAGTGAGCAAGTGATGGAGTGAGTGAGTGAGCGAGTGATGGAGTCAGTGAGTGAGTGAGTGAGTGCGCGAGTGATGGAGTCAGTGAGTGAGTGAGCAAGTGATGTAGTGAGTGAGTTAGCGAGTAATGGAGTCAGTGAGTGAGTGAGCGAGTGATGTGAGTGAGTGAGCGAGTGATGGAGTGAGTGAGTGAGTTAGCGAGTGATGGAGTGAGTGAGTGAGCGAGTGATGGAGTGAGTGAGTTAGCGAGTGATGGACTGAGCGATTGATGGAGTGAGTGAGTGAGTGAGTGATGGAGTGAGTGAGTTAGCGAGTGATGGAGTGAGTGAGTTAGCGAGTGATGGAGTGAGTGAGTGAGCAAGTTATGGAGTGAGTGAGTGAGTAATGGAGTCAGTGAGTGAGCGAGTGAGTGAGTGAGTGATTGATGGAGTCAGTGAGTGAGTGAGTGAGATAGCGAGTGATGGAGTCAGTGAGTGAGAGAGTGAGTGATTGATGGAGTCAGTGAGTGAGTGAGTGAGATAGAGAGTGATGGAGTCAGTGAGTTAGCGAGTGATGGAGTCAGTGAGTGAGTGAGTAATGGAGTCAGTGAGAGAGCGAGTGAGTGAGTGAGTGATTGATGGAGTCAGTGAGTGTGTGAGTGAGATAGCGAGTGATGGAGTCAGTGAGTTAGCGAGTGATGGAGTTAGTGAGTGAGCGTGTAATGGAGTCAGTGAGTGAGCAAGTGAGTGAGGGAGCGAGTGAGCGAGTGAGTGAGTGAGTGAGCGAGTGAGTGAGTGAGTGAGCGAGTGATGGAGTCAAGTGAGTGAGTGAGCGAGTGATTGAGCGAGTGATGGAGTCAGCGAGTGATGGCGTCAGTGAGTGAGTGAACGAGTGATGGAGTTAGTGAATGAGTGAGTGAGTGATGGAGTCAGTGAGTGAGTGAGTGATGGAGTCAATGAGTGAGTGAGCGAGTGCTGGAGTCAGTGAGTGAGTGAGAGAGTGAGTGAGTGAACGAGTGAGTGAGTGAGCGAGTGCTGGAGTCAGTGAGTGAGTGAGTGAGTGAACGAGTGAGTGAGTGAGCGAGTGCTGGAGTGAGTGAGCGAGTGAGTGAGTGAGTGAGTGAACGAGTGAGTGAGTGCTGGAGTCAGTGAGTGAGTGAGTGAACGAGTGAGTGAGTGAGCGAGTGCTGGAGTGAGTGAGTGAGCGAGGGAGTGAGTGAGCGAGTGCTGGAGTGAGTGAGCGAGTGAGTGAGCGAGTGAGTGAGTGAGTGCTGGAGTGAGCGAGTGAGCGAGTGAGTGAGTGAGTGATGGTGTCAGTGAGTGAGTGAGCGAGTGATGGAGTCAGTGAGTGAGTGAGCGAGGGAGTGAGTGAGCGAGCGAGTGAGTGAACGAGTGAGTGAGTGAGTGAGGGAGCGAGTGATGGAGTCAGTGAGTGAATGAGTGAGTGAGTGAGTGAGGGAGTCAGTGAGTGAGTGAGTGAGTGATGGAGTCAATGAGTGAGTGAGCGAGTGCTGGAGTCAGTGAGTGAGCGAGGGAGTGAGTGAACGAGTGCTGGAGTCAGTGAGTGAGCGAGGGAGTGAGTGAGCGAGTGCTGGAGTCAGTGAGTGAGTGAACGAGTGAGTGAGTGAGCGAGTGCTGGAGTCAGTGAGTGAGTGAGTGAGCGAGGGAGTGAGTGAGCGAGGGAGTGAGTGAGCGAGGGAGTGAGTGAGTGAGGGAGTGAGTGAACGAGTGAGTAAGTGAGCGAGTGCTGGAGTGAGTGAGCGAGTGAGCGCGTGAGTGAACGAGTGAGTGACTGAGTGAGTGCTGGAGTCAGTGAGTCAGTAAGTGAGTGAGTCAGTGAGTGAACGAGTGAGTGCTGGAGTGAGTGAGTGAGTGAGTGAGTGATGGTGTCAGTGAGTGAGTGAGTGAGCGAGTGATGGAGTCAGTGAGTGAGTGAGCGAGTGCTGGAGTCAGTGAGTGAGCGAGGGAGTGAGTGAGCGAGTGCTGGAGTCAGTGAGTGAGCGAGTCAGTGAGTGAGTGAGCGAGCGAGCGAGTGAGTGAGTGAACGAGTGAGTGAGTGAGCGAGTGCTGGAGTCAGTGAGTCAGTAAGTGAGTGAGTCAGTGAGTGAGTGAGCGAGTGCTGGAGTGAGTGAGTGAGCGAGTGAGGGAGTGAGTGAGTGATGGTGTCAGTGAGTGAGTGAGCGAGTGAGTGAGCGAGTGATGGAGTTATTGAGTGAGTGAGCGAGTGATGGAGTAAGTGAGCGAGTGAGCGAGTGAGTGAGTGAGTGAACGAGTGAGTGAGTGCTGGAGTGAGTGAGTGAGTGAGCGAGTGAGTGAGTGAGCGAGTGCTGGAGTGAGTGAGCGAGTGAGTGAGTGAGCGAGTGCTGGAGTCAGTGAGTGAGCGAGTGAGTGAGTGAGTGAGTGATGGTGTCAGTGAGTGAGTGAGCGAGTGAGTGAGCGAGTGAGTGAGTGAGTGATGGAGTCAGTGAGTGAGTGAGCGAGTGCTGGAGTCAGTGAGTGAGCGAGGGAGTGAGTGAGCGAGTGCTGGAGTCAGTGAGGTGAGCGAGTGCTTGAGTCAGTGAGTGAGTGAGTGAGTGAGTGAGTGAGCGCGTGAGTGAACGAGTGAGTGACTGAGTGAGTGCTGGAGTCAGTGAGTCAGTAAGTGAGTGAGTCAGTGAGTGAACGAGTGAGTGCTGGAGTGAGTGAGTGAGTGAGTGAGTGAGTGATGGTGTCAGTGAGTGAGTGAGTGAGTGAGTGATGGAGTCAATGAGTGAGTGAGCGAGTGCTGGAGTCAGTGAGTGAGCGAGTGCTTGAGTCAGTGAGTGAGCGAGTGCTGGACTCAGTGAGTGAGCTAGCGAGCGAGTGAGTGAGCGAGGGAGTGAGTGAGTGAGCGAGGGAGTGAGTGAGCGAGGGAGTGAGTGAACGAGTGAGTGAGTGAGTGAGTGAGTGAGGGAGCGAGTGATGGAGTCAGTGAGTGAATGAGTGAGTGAGTGAGTGATGGAGTCAGTGAGTGAGTGAGTGAGCGAGTGAGTCAGTGAGTGATGGAGTCAGTGAGTGAGTGAGCGAGTGCTGGAGTCGGTGAGTGAGCGAGGGAGTGAGTGAGCGAGTGCTGGAGTCAGTGAGGTGAGCGAGTGCTTGAGTCAGTGAGTGAGTGAGTGAGTGAACGAGTGAGTGAGTGCTGGAGTGAGTGAGTGAGCGAGCGAGTGAGTGAGTGAGTGAGTGTGCGAGTGAGTGAGTGAGTGATGGAGTCAGTGAGTGAGTGAGCGAGTGCTGGAGTCAGTGAGTGAGCGAGGGAGTGAGTGAGTGCGTGAACGAGTGAGTGAGCGAGTGCTGGAGTGAGTGAGTGAGTGAGTGAGTGAGTGATGGAGTCAATGAGTGAGTGAGCGAGTGCTGGAGTCAGTGAGTGAGCGAGGGAGTGAGTGAGCGAGTGCTGGAGTCAGTGAGTGAGCGAGTGCTTGAGTCAATGAGTGAGCGAGTCAGTGAGTGAGTGAGCGAGTGAGCGAGTGAGTGAGTGAACGAGTGAGTGAGTCAGCGAGTGCTGGAGTCAGTGAGTCAGTAAGTGAGTGAGTCAGTGAGTGAGTGAGCGAGTGCTGGAGTGAGTGAGTGAGCGAGTGAGTGAGTGAGTGAGTGATGGTGTCAGTGAGTGAGTGAGCGAGTGAGTGAGCGAGTGATGGAGTTATTGAGTGAGTGAGCGAGTGATGGAGTCAGTGAGTGAGTGAGCGAGGGAGTGAGTGAACGAGTGAGTGAGTGAGTGAGGGAGCGAGTGCTGGAGTCAGTGAGTCAGTGAGTGAGTGAGTGATGGAGTCAATGAGTGAGTGAGCGAGTGCTGGAGTCAGTGAGTGAGCGAGGGAGTGAGTGAGCGAGTGCTGGAGTCAGTGAGTGAGTGAGTGCGTGAGCGAGTGAGTGAGTGAGTGCTGGAGTGAGTGAGTGAGTGAGTGAGTGAGTGCTGGAGTGAACGAGTGAGTGAGCGAGTGCTGGAGTCAGTGAGTGAGTGAGGGAGTGAGTGAGTGTGCGAGTGCTGGAGTCAGTGAGTGAGTGAGTGATTGAACGAGTGAGTGAGTGAGCGAGTGCTGGAGTGAGTGAGTGAGCGAGTGAGTGAACGAGTGAGTGAGTGAGCGAGTGCTGGAGTGAGTGAGCGAGTGAGTGAGTGAGCGAGTGCTGGAGTCAGTGAGTGAGTGAGTGAACGAGTGAGTGAGCGAGTGCTGGAGTGAGTGAGTGAGCGAGTGAGTGAGTGAGTGAGTGAGTGAGTGCTGGAGTCAGTGAGTGAGTGAGCGAGTGCTGGAGTGAGTGAGCGAGTGCTGGAGTGAGTGAGCGAGTGAGTGAGCGAGTGAGCGAGTGAGTGAGCGAGTGAGTGAGTGCTGGAGTGAGTGAGTGAGCGAGTGAGTGAGTGAGTGAGTGATGGTGTCAGTGAGTGAGTGAGCGAGTGAGTGAGCGAGTGATGGAGTTATTGAGTGAGTGAGCGAGTGATGGAGTCAGTGAATGAGTGAGCGAGTGATGGCGTCAGTGAGTGAGTGAGCGAGTGATTGAGTGAGTGAGTGATGGCATCAGTGAGTGAGAGAGTGAGTGAGTGATGGAGTCAATGAGGGAGTGAGCGAGTGCTGGAGTCAGTGAGTGAGCGAGGGAGTGAGTGAGCGAGTGATGGAGTCAGTGAGTGAGTGAGCGAGTGCTGGAGTCAGTGAGTGAGTGAGTGAGTGAGCGAGTGAGCGAGTGCTGGAGTCAGTGAGTGAGCGAGGGAGTGAGTGAGCGAGTGCTGGAGTCAGTGAGTGAGTGAGTGAGTGAGCGTGAGCGAGTGAGTGAGTGAGTGATGGAGTCAGTGAGTGAGTGAGCGAGTGCTGGAGTCAGTGAGTGAGTGAGTGAGTGAGTGAGTGAGTGAGCTAGTGAGTGAGTGAGTGAGTGATGGAGTCAGTGAGTGAGTGAGCGAGTGCTGGAGTCAGTGAGTGAGTGAGTGAGTGAGTGAGCGAGTGCTGGAGTCAGTGAGTGAGTGAGTGAGTGAGCGAGTGAGTCAGTGAGTGATGGAGTCAGTGAGTGAGTGAGCGAGTGCTGGAGTCAGTGAGTGAGTGAGTGAGTGAGTGAGTGAGTGAGCTAGTGAGTGAGTGAGTGAGTGATGGAGTCAGTGAGTGAGTGAGCGAGTGCTGGAGTCAGTGAGTGAGTGAGTGAGTGAGTGAGTGAGTGAGTGAGTGAGCGACTGGACGAGAGCTCTGGTTTACAGCAGCCCCTGCTGTAGCGGTCGTGTGTATTTGAGGTTCAGTATGTACATTTCTGTAGCAGTGCTATAAGGAGATTTTCTGTTAAGGTTCAGACATCAGTGTGTCAGGACAGCGTGGAATTATGGGTATTGCCTGTCAGCAAACTCTTTTGAGTTTAAGTGTTTTGCTTGTTTAAGGCACAACTTTTATTACAGTTAAAAGCATGAGAATTGAATGTGTTGAGGCCTGGCAGATATGAGAGTATGATACGGAGATAGAGTTGAGTATAGTAGTTGTAGTTGTGGAGGTTGGTGTAAAATGTATATTTCTTGATTAAATGTTGAGTAATTAATTAATTTCATTTATCAATTTGTATAGCGCTTTTTGGGCGCACGGTGGCTTAGTGGTTAGCACGTCCGCCTCACACCTCCAGGGTCCGGGGTTCGAGTCCCGCCAGGGCCATGTGTGTGTGGAGTTTGCATGTTCTCCCCGTGTGTCGGGGGTTTCCTCCGGGTATTCCGGTTTCCTCCCCCAGTCCAAAGACATGCATGGTAGGTTGATTGGCGTGTCTAAAGTGTCCGTAGTGTATGAATGTGAGTGTGAGTGTGTATACCCAGCCGTGTGACTGGCAGCAGCTACACACCGGTCCCAAGCCAGGATAAATGGTGAGGGGTGGGGAAGGCAATGGCAAACTACCCCACTACTTCTGCCGACATGCTTTGTGGTTCGCGTTGATGACATACGTGGGCCGTAAAGTGACCGACGGTCGTTCTCGACTAATCGGTGATAGATAGATAGATAGATAGCGCTTTTTCCAATGGTACATTGTCTCAAAGCAGCTTTACAGAAATATCATTTTTACATTTACAAGCGACTTACTAATGAGATCACACTCACACACCAATGGTAGCAGAGCTGCATGCAAGGTGCTAGCTTGCCATTGGGGGCAATTTAGGGTTCAGTGTCTTGCCCAAGGACACTTCGGCATGGGATCACCCGGGCCGGGATTCGAACCGCCAACCCCACGATTAGTGGATTAGTGGACGCCCCGCTCTACCGACTGAGCCACAGCCGCCATAAGTAAAAATACTATTATATTATACTCTTATTTTCTCGCATATAGTTAAATGAAATCAATCAGACAGGTTGATACACTTCAGGCCTGGCATTATGATCTGTTTACCATATTGTTCACTTCTACAGTGAGGTAAGAAGGTTCGGCATGATCTTTTAAAATAAAAACGCCCCAGACTAATTAAGTTTGGCTGGAGTTTAGTTTTTGTGACAACAAGTATACAGTGTATACGTCAGTATTTATTGGGACGTAAATGTGTGGATTATGTAGAACAGTCGAAAGAATCTTCCAGAAATGTTTATACTGTGAATAAGAAGCATTTAGGGGTTAAATGATGGTGCAGCATTGCATTCTTTTCTCATTTGTAAATCGCTTTGGATAAAATCGTCTGCTAAATGAAGAAATGTAAATGCTTAGGAAACACTGCTAAACACACAGTATCACAATTCCTGAGTACACCGTTACATAATATCGGATATATCCATGTGTACCACCACAAAGTTTCCTTTAAAACCATTTCACTAAATGTTAGAAAATGCTGCTCTATTTAGAGTTTCAGGATCTAATTGAAAGATTTTTTTTCCTCCTTTAAAAAAAAAAAAAAAAAAATTGTCCAGAATCTGTGTATCTGTTTGACATTAGTGTCAGCGTGTAACAAGCAGCTTCTTCTCATGCAGTCGTTATTGTGTTTCTTCATGACTGAGCATGACTGAGGGAAGGTGCAAATATTCCTACAGTTGATTGTTCAGTAATTGTCAGTTGCACGGGGGCGAGTCATGCAGACGCGCTCGTCTCTCGCGCGGTACACGTATGTGTGTTGCATTTTCCATCGGGCATTCCCTGTGATGAAGAGAGTAATTGATGACTACGGAGCGATGGGCTCTTTGTTCATAGCAGGCAGAGTTCCCCTCTAAACAAGGACAGCTTACAAGAGGAAGATTAATGAACTAATTTCATGCATCGTTCCTTGCTTCTATCTTCGTCTATTCCCAGCTTATGCACTCAGATCTGTAATATACACATAATGGTGTGCCTTTATAATAATAATTCCATCTGTTGGGATCGGAAATGGATGGGCTCAGAGTTATGTACACATGCATTAACTCTCAAAGCGCCTCGTGTTCATTTAACACGTGTTTAGTTATCCTGAACCGACTGCGGTGGATGTGACATTTGATTAGGAAATGAGATTTCCTCCGTGTCCGATATGACAGAATTTGTTTTTTTTTTGGGTAGCTGGACGAGTTCTTTTTGAATGTACAGCGTGCTTTTGTGCTTCTGTATCATCAGTCTGACGACGTCTGTCGTAGCGTTCAGGAGTCAGATCAGATCAGAAATCAGGTTGGCATATTTCCGAGGTCCGACATCGCCATCATGAACCATGATACTGAGTCAAATGGAAATGAAGAACAACTTCATATCAGAGCCTCGTGCACCAGCTGAGATTCTGATGTCCGTATGGTGAGCGATGTCGAAGCTGTTCATAATGATTTCTGTCGAACAGACTTGTCTTTTGTAATTTTATTATTATTCTTCTCATTTTTTTCTTTAGTAAATTAAAGACGCCCTGAACAATTTCTACAAAGGGACACCCACATACTCATTTCACTCCATTTCAGAGGCCCGGAATATATTTGATGTCAGCTAATTATTTAGCAGGAAAAGCACCATTATGCATAATTTATAGTATAAAACGGGAAAAAAAAGGGAGCGATTTAAAAAACCCTCCCTAGTGTGTGCCAGGCGAGGACTGAACTACTTTTTCCATATGATGAGCTGTTCAATTCAATAGGGAGCTTTACCACTGGGCTTGCACAGTTTCAGGTTAACCCATTCACTGCCACAGAATGAACAGAGCTGTATATCCTGCACACACACTATATAAGATGCAGGTGCTCTGCATTGCACAAATGCACCATTAACAGTTTAAGGGTAAACAATTTGAGTCCTAATTGAAATAAATCCTGTACATAGAAAACTCACAGTCACAAACAGTGCAGTAAGAGTCACTTATTAGACACGATTTGTTTATAGCTAATAACCCTGTGTATACTGTAAATAGTGAATAAAGCAAGGATTTGGCAACACGGACTGCTTAATAATGCTTTATCTAGTGTTCTCATATTCTTGCTTTGATTTGGTGTTACATTCTTTGCTTTAATAACTAGTGTTTCTCTAAATGTGCAGCAATAAATGATTTGTCCGATCATTGATCAGAACATTAGAGTTGTGCTCTCACTCTCCGTAAAAGAGTGTACAGTATGTGTCTATTTTATTTATAGACACACTATTTAGCACTATTTTATTTCCAGTGTAAACACCAGAGTACTCAACAGAACTGGGTTGCTCATTAAAAGATCATTAAAAGCATCAAATTATATGTAAATGGGACATCAAATAGACTTCATCTAAGTATTCAGACATACATTTGTTACATACTTCACTAGAAACGTATTAAGGAGAAACAGGAAAGAATCTCTAAAGTGTAAAGAAAAAACATTGGGTATTTTAAATAAAGCACTGTTAAGCTGTTAATGTTACCATGTTATATACACACTACTTATATACACATACTTATTAGATATAAAATAAATTCGAATAGGTGACACGGATACTAAAGTGTTAGCATTTCCCGCCATGTGTGCAGTTGATGCAAGTCTCCCAGCTGATCAGCGTTTTAAGCTATCTGTGGAATTGTCTACAAGTCTCTCTTCTCATATGTGAAAAGGCTTACGTCAGTATACGGAGTGTTCCTGTGTGAAGACGACCCCCACGCGTCGACCCCCTCCGCCCATAACAGGAAGGAAGGAAAAGATCAATAAATGTGATCTGCGTCTGGGCCGCGGCTATCAGACCAGGCAGGGGCAGCGAGCACGGCTAGGGCTCATGTTGTTGTCGTGAGTGAGCTCATAGTTTTATAAAGACTGCAGTGGAGAAGCCGGGCAGAGGGGCTAAATTTAATCCTGAGCTGCAGACGTGCGAGTTTAATTGCCGGGCTGCTGGGCCGGGCCAGTCCCCCTTGTGGTAACCCAGCACCAGCCGCCTTTGCGAGCAGCCCACACGGACTATTGATCCACTGCCCTATCTCTCGTTCTTTTTCTCTCATTCTCTCGCTTCCTCTCATTCTCTCATATGGCCTGCTCTGCTCCTCTGCCCCATCATAAAGATTATTCTCCACTTCTGCGGTGTGGCGTCTGCTCTTCCTATTTCAGTTTCTCTTTCATTGTGTTCACTACTCACTCTCTCTCTCTCTCTCGCTCTCTCACTTATTCACTCTTCCTTTTTTTTATTATTATTTATATATTTTATTGGCAACGTAAATCTTTGTCTGGCTGCTGTGTTTTAGTCTTTCTGCTTTGAAAATAATCATTTTGAGCGAGCATTGATTTCATAGTGATGCTTTCAGTGTACACATGCTTTTCTCTCTCTCTCTCTCTGTCTCAAACACACACACACACACACACACACACACACAATTTTAAAAATTGCCCCCTAGGTCTGGGTCCCAATACTCCCTTGGTAGCTGTTAACCCAAAGCATTTATGTGACTAGGCAGAGGCATTCTCCATATTTCTTAGCGGTCCTCCCTGGGCCAGTCTGGCTCGTACCTCAGCGCCCCCCCTCCTCCCTCCCCATGCTCCCCCTAGAGAATGCATTTCATCTAAAAAAAGCCCCATTTCATTTGCATGTCTTGTGCTGAAACCAAATATTGTCTACACGCGCAGACACAATGACTAAATCACAAAACACACTTTGTTGTATTTGTCAAATACATTTCACTGTGAAAACCGGGATTCAGTCTCTTTACACTGTTTAGTAAATTTGCCCCTGCTGTAAATGTTGCCTTCTGTCAGTGTGAGCTCTCTGTGCCACTTGCTGCCTCCAGAGTAAAAAGGGCAACGTGGCAATGTGGCAGCTGCCCGCGAGGCTTGACTGTTGCCTGTGAGCCCAGAGGAGTGTGAGTGCCTGTCAGGAGTTAATTGAGTTCCTCCTCCAGTGGCTGCTCCCAGGCCAGACCCTTATCAGGCACATCGCCTGGGGTCCTCTGACTGATCCCCCTGCCTCCTCAGAGGGCCATCTGATAGCGCCCTGTCTGCAAAGGACTTCCCGCTCTAACTCTGTGTGTGTGTGTGTGTGTGTGTGTGTGTGTGTGTTTGTCTGAGAGAGAGAGAGCAAAAGAGAGAGAGAGAGAGAAAGGAAGACAGAAAGAGCTCGGTGGACTGCATTCTGCTCAGTTGATTGTGAAGAAAGTGTGTACAGAAAGCGCATAAAGAAATTCAGAATTTGTTTGTGAATGTTTATATGAAGTGCATTAATCGAACCGAGGTGGATCTAGAGGCCATGCGCGGGCACTTTTTTTAGTAAGAGGTGTAAAGATTGCCATGGCACGGTGAGGTTAGAGAAACAAGATGCCACTGAGGGTGAGAGACTCAGCATTCGTCCGTGGCCTACTGGAACACTGAGGGCACGGGATCATTAGAGCAGCTAATCTCCAACGCCGCCGCCGTGGCACAATGACATTATAGCAGCTAAAATTCTGTTAGGACCGCCGCAAGGAATCAGATTAGCTTCAAACCGAACATTATGCTTTTGTGGCCACCACTCAGCATGAATTTTGATGGGGGGGTGTACAGCGGATCAAAAGGGGGGAGGTGGAGAAAAAAAGGTCTTCAATGTGGCACTCAGAGCATGGTGCGGTAAAGCACAGGGAAGAGTGAACTTTAAACATAAATGCTGGAATTCCTTTAAGGTGGATATAATCTTTCACAAAGCATTTTTTATTTATTTTATTATTATTATTATTTTTTTTTGCTTAAAACATGAATTAAGATGAAAAGATTTGGATTATTTAAGAAGGTGTGATATCAGTGCTGTGAGAATGGCACGTTGATCTAGAGCAATATTTTCTTTATGAACCCAGTGCTGGGACTTAAAACATTTGCAATATCATGCAATTATGTTAAGTGTCACCTCCGCACTAACCCTTGACCTTTGAACCAAGCCCTCCTGAATTTGAGAAATAAAAACTAAATGGAAATGTCATGTATTCTGACATTTTTAAATATATAGCTTTTAATAGTAAACGTGTGAAAAGGTGCTCTCTCTCTCTCACTCACACACACACACACACACACACACACACACACAACTGTATTCAGAAACTGCTAAATAAATGACGGAGGAGAAATTTTGTATTATCGTTGAGAATTCTAAAAATGTGTAAAGTGTTTTTCAGTATATTTTTATATATCATTTTTATTTCTTGTTTTAGTTCCAAACATTTTTTTCTTTTTGACTAAAAAATGAATCTCACTCTATTGGCCCGAAAAAACTCTTTTTAGTGCTCAGACAAAGGCCTTATTCTGCAAGGTCAACGGTTTTAACAGGAGGCAGTTTTTTACAATTTTATTTATTATTTATTTCAGCAGTTAACCTTTTTGCGAATTTCCAGAGGTGGCAGCAGCTGTGTCTGCAATGAATATACATGGTGGGCGAGAGAGAGAGAGAAAAGACTTGCGATGATTTAATTTGACACAATGACCCTGTATTCGCAGACACGGGAAGCCGGGATGAGAAAGTAAGGGTGACCCCGTGACCACAGACCTTGAACCCTACAGTCACCCACACTTACAATTAAATCAGCCATGGAGCAAGAGACTGACAGCCAAGGGACAGAAAAGGGATATAGGTTTCTTTTCTATCCTACAGCACATTCATTTCCTTTTCTCTTTCATGTCTTCAAAGCGATGCGGTTTCTTTGCGTTTTCTTTGTTTATATACTGCCTGAGAGAAACACTTTGTTTTGCTGATGCTGGGGAATCCTGACAGTGACACGTAAGCTTCTGTGTGTCAATATTTGCCATTAGTTAGCAGTATGCTAATTATGCTAATACTCTAAAACAAAATGCTTCAGGTGTGGATCTGCCACTCAAAAACTAACCCCAGCAACTTGATTTGCATAAAGCTAAGTGAAGCTCAATTTCGATAATGTGAGCAAACGCTGACCTTTCACCCCGCTGTCTGCACCTAAGACTATCCTACAAATAACGTATGAGTAAAACAATGCAGAACTTCCCTTTTCTTATTATGACAAGAATGAACATTTTTACTTCTGTCTGGCATACCTCTTTTTATTTTCATCAGTTAATCAGTAAACATGCAGAAAACACGCCGACTCTTTCACATCTCTGTGTTTTCCTCCTCCTCGACTTGAATTGTCCATTCCTCAGCCTGTGTAGTTCTTTGGCATGCCTACACTAAGGGTGGATTTTTTTTTTCTCTTCTCTTCCATTTTTTGTTTTCTTTAAAAAAAAAAACCCAAAAAAAAAAAAACATTGAATCTATAAGCATGCTGTCATTTGTCCCAGAATCCGAGCTCGATGATTAGATTACTGTGACAGGAAGTCTCTTAGAAAGGGAAATGTCTGGACAAGCTTGCACATACAAACACTGATGTTCTTCATAATATTCATAATATACATGTCCATTTCAAAGCTGCATGAAAGCATCTCTTTCTGTTGCAATTTCACTGTAGTGCATTTCTTTGTAGGCTTGAGTAATATAAAATGAAATACGCCTCCTTATCACATTCTAGCGAAGCCTGTGACAGTAAAGTCTCGTGTATATTTTATTAATATGTAGATCTGGACAGTTCATTTGGAATATTGGAATTATGGATATTTAAAAAAAAAAAAAAACATTTTTTCTTCTTTCAGGCTGTTGAACAGGATGGCCGCTGAGGAGCGGCACCTGCCATCCAGCTGTGGCTCATACATAAAGACAGAGCCGTCTAGTCCGTCTTCACTGGTGGACACGGCCAGCCACCCGAGTCCCGGGGCACACTCAGACGCCAGCGGCGGCTACGGTAGTGCCATCCACAGCCACTCCAACGGTCTCGACTCTCCGCCCATGTTCACGCCAGCAGGTCCCCTCGGCGCAGCGGGCAGCGGCTGCCGCAAGCGCTATGACGACTGCTCCAGCACGTTGCTCGACGACTCGGGCCCAATCAAATGCGAGTACATGCTCAACTCCATCCCCAAACGGCTGTGTCTGGTATGTGGAGACATCGCTTCTGGCTACCACTATGGTGTGGCCTCCTGCGAGGCCTGCAAAGCCTTCTTCAAAAGGACCATTCAAGGTACTGATACATATAACATATAACCAGTACAGCCTTAAAATTAAATTGTTATTATTTCAAATAATAAGCCGATTTTAGATCTCTGAATGATGCAACTCCATTCAGTCAATGATACACACACACACACACACACACACACACACACATAGTGGATAGTGTCCCATTTGGCAACACTGGTGACATCATCAACATAATCAATTCAGTTGCTTGTCTGCAAGGCGTGTATTATTACACTGACACATGATCAGATGACCACACTGACCGGACATGAATAGAAATCAAAGACAGTACATTTTTCACTGGTTTATAGCCTTCGTTGCTTCAAATAGCAAACAGGCTAAATGCTAAATATATAATGCACAATATATACACTACAGATCAAAATTTTGGAGACACTTGACTGAAATGTCTCTCATGATCTTAAAAACCTTTTGATCTGAAGGTGTGATTAAATGTTTGAAATTGGTGTTGTAGACAAAAATATAATCATGACAACATATTCATTTCTTTCATTAGAAAACTAACATTTTATTTACAAAACAATATTTTTTTAAACGGATGACTTGGAGAGAAATATTCCGAAAAGCATCCGATAAGAGTACAGCGCAGGTGGGAACTCCTTTAATACTGTTTAAAAAAATCGGTTGAGAAAATGCCAAGAATACATTTCTGGAAATTCTAGGAAAAGAATTACTACTTTGAAGATGCTAAAATATGAAATTATTTTGATTTATTTTGGATTTTCTATCACAACATAATTCACATAGTTCCATCTGTGTTATTCCAGAATGTGGATGACTTTATTATTATTCTTATATATATATATATATCACCCTGTCCAGGGTGTACCCCGCCTTGTGCCCGATGCCTCCTGGGATAGGCTCCAGGTTCCCCCGTGACCCTGAAAAGGAGTAAGCGGTCGAAAAAGTAAACTTTTTCTCACAAAATTATAATACTGATATTACAGAAGACTGAAGTTTACAAATAAGCATTCCAAAAACCACAATATTATTTTATATATATATATATATATATAAGTGTTTTAATAGTGATTGTAAAAAAGATTTACACAGGCAACAGCAGTTTGTTTTTATATATTGCAAGGCATATCAGAATCTCAAGG
Organism: Noturus placidus; assembly: GCA_022414735.1. Classification (NCBI taxonomy): domain Eukaryota; kingdom Metazoa; phylum Chordata; class Actinopteri; order Siluriformes; family Ictaluridae; genus Noturus; species Noturus placidus. Next base: position 114,781 of record JAFFST010046596.1, on the reverse strand, counting down.
TGCAGCAATATAAACTTAATATGCTATTTTTAATCTAGTCATTTTAATCATTTTTGTCGATTTGATTATTCTGGATAAGTCAGACTCATGTTTTCCACCTGTTTCGAAGTGCAGTGTTTATCCATGATACTTTTTTGTAACTTAGGTTTAATTTGTGTGTATGTTGTCCATCATTTGCACATGATGAGCTATAAGTTCTGTGTGCTGCCTGATGCACACAGTGTAGGTACTAGCAGCCAGCAGTGGGGTCACATTGGTTTGGCACACGCAATACCGTCAGTGTGCTGTGACCCAGATATTAATCAGATGAAGTCCCAATGTAGTGTGGGAATGTAGTGTGTGTGTGCATAAGGAAAAGAGAGAGGGTAAGAATAAAGCACGACTGCCCATAATTACAGCCTGGTCTCATTGCTATGCCATTGTAAACTTTTAACAACACGGTAACACTAATGCAAATCTCAAGGACTGAGTGGCCTTATTACACAGGCGGATATAGGCTGTGTTTTACTGTACTAAATATCACTGTTAGATAGTGGTCAGAGATTCACTGTGCACTTACAAATGGGAAAAGTTGCAGTGTCTATTGAGGTGTTTGATTTCTGCTCTGACCGCCATGTTGAAATTGGCCCAGTGGTCCTATCAGCTTTAAACAGTCTATGTACCTTTTTTGCAGGCAAACAGCTGCCTTCGTCCAAATCCTTCTATTTGCACTCACTTCCACAGCAATCTCCTCTATTGACAAAAGATGAGTATTTCCCCTCAAGTCACATATTTAGAAACAGGCTTTTTAGCCTGCTACAGTGAGGTACACAAAAGCTATTACACTGGAGAGACAAAAATAAAGACCCTTGAAAGAGCGAGCCATTTTAAGTAGAGTGATGGCCTAAACAATTAAGAAGAGGAGCGTTCCATGAAAGAAAAGAAAGAAAATGTCAAAGACCTTTCTGCTTATTCCACTTCTCTATGTCAAGTTGAAATTTTCTTCTCTATCTCTCCCTCTCTTTTGCTCCTTTCTTCCTCTTGGAGGGCTGCCTGTAATGGACCTAATCTTGTGCCGTTTGTCCGAGCCACAGGAGTTTTGTCAATAACAATCAGCGTTCAGAAGGAGTAATTAAGGCCGAGGCTTTTCATTAGGCCAAAGGGAGGGGGCTGTCTCCGGGGACAACCGCCGCAATTAGAAACGCAGGCACGCGTCGCTGGGTAATTTCAGTGAAGGGGAAGGAAGAAGGGATGGAAAAAAAGAGGAAAGGGGGGGGAAAAACCTGCGGACTTTCTTTAGATTGGAGAGGGACACTGCTGCTCTTTTGAAAGAGCGGGAGAGAGTCGGGCTAATGGCATAATAAGCAGACATGGTCCCAGACTGAACACGGGAGGATTTTTTGGGGAAAAGAAAGTAAAAAAGAAAAGAGTGGACAGAGGGCGGCTGAGAGGATGAGTGGGAAAGAGAATGGCCAGACAAAGAGCACTTAAAGGAAAAAAACAGTGTAAGTGATGTGAATTAGACGTGATTAATTAAGTAAATAATGAGGCTGACGAGGGTTGTAAGTGTGAGCCGGCGTCCCTTTAATGAGGACAAAGCAGGAGAGGTGGCGTTTAATTTGCCTTGTCATTTTAATCAATTTCATTCAGCCTTAACGCCACTGCAAAATGGCTTTTTTACTGCCAAACATGTAATACCTTCTCCACATTCACGAGTCTTATTGAAAAATGAGTTGTCACAGCTGCACATGCTGCTTTTGCCTCTTTATCACCAAGACGGTATTGTTAAAAGCGCGTGATCTAAAGCCTCAGAGTGAATAGCAGCTGAACTGCAGGCATTTAAACTCTCCAAAAGTCATACCTGAGCATATTCAATATACTATAGAGTACAATACGCGCTTTTATACCCAAACATCACTCTGTCTGCGAGTAAAGGCATGATACACGTTGTATATCCAAAACAAGAATAAACTTTTTATTGTTCCATATTTCATGTGCTTTATCTCGTTCTACACCTTCCTGAACTGAGCCACCACGTTTCTATAAACCAGTGTAGTTTAATACCAAGCTGAAAAAAAGGTCAAAGGAAATATAATCTGGCAATAAGTCGCAGTATTTTTGCCTAATTGTTGATGTAGGATGGTGTCTCCTAGCATGTGTTATCGCATTGAGCGAAGAATACCTTGTCATGAAGTTCAAGAAATTTCTTCTCATTCTTCATTTCCCTCGCGCTCCCTCTTTCCTAGCTTCATTTAGCTTTATTTTTCGGTTCACTTCTTCCCAACCCTCCACCTCCCTACAGACAAAGACTCCACTGGCCTTACCTTTTCAACACAAAGGTGGACGGCCAATCCATCTCCTGTCACCTATTCATCCACTGTAAAGCCCTTCTGAACCTGTATGTTGAGATAGTTACATCAGTCAAAGCAAAGCCCCAAATTAACGTCATCTCTGATCGCCATCCATCCACGACCTCCACTCCATCTTACCATCTTACCCCCCCCCCCCATTGTCCCAAACACCTTGTGCAGACCACCAATCAAACACTGTACGTCTTCTACTTCTAATTTCCTACTCACTTGAACACAAGTATAGGATGAAAACTAAACCATATCAACTGGCTCACTCTTTCTTCTCTCCAGTAATAGAGCTTGACAGTAAGCCTGTAAAAGTCAGTTTAGATTTTGATGAGAAATACCTGCCATTTTACTGTAATTTACTTACTCGCCCCGAGTCTGCCCCACACCACGCCCTGGCACAGGTCCTGAAAAGCCATAAAATAAATTGAGACAGATAAATATTAAGAAGATAAAACTCTTTGTTTGAAATCTTTTTTTTTCACCCCAGTTATTTTTATGGTTAATAAAATAACACTTAATATGAAACCAGATCAACTGAAAATGCTGGAGATTAAAAAAAAAAAAAAAAAATCCCCTCTGTATTTAACATTTTTAAAAAAAAATTTTCTGGATATTAAACATGGCTTCATTGTTTCCTTCATTCTTATGTAGTTTGTCTGTATCTCTAGCTATACACAAGTGTTTGAAAAAACAAAACAGCTTTACCATGTAAAAAGAAACGTTTTAATATTGTGCTCATATCTTGAGCTCTGTTGTTTTATTGAACAGGCATTGAGTACACTTTTATTGTTTTATTGAGTACACTTTGGGTGTACATGCATAGCCAGTGGATTTGAAAGGATTCATGTATTTTAGCAGAGCTGCAGTTGGTGAGTCCACGGGTGTAACAGGTAAACTGGAGCAAGCCAGACATCCTAAGGGACTCGCAGGACTTCCTGCTGTGCTGATAAATTGTGCCAGTCAGACAGCCAGGACACAGGCTCCATTTACCAACAGTGAAACGCAAGATGCATTCAACAATAAAGAGCAGATGCAAAACAATAAAGAGCAGATGCAAAACAATAGAAAATACAATTTTTCATGTAACATTTCAGTCCGGTGTTGCAGAAAGAATCCTTGAAGGCCACAAAGAACTTTTCACTTCACTTAAATGGCGCACTTATATAGCGCTTTTATCCAAAGCGCTTTACACTGTGTCTCATTCACCCATTCACACACACACACTCACACACCAATGGGAGCAGAGCTGCCATGCAAGGTGCTAGCTTGCCATCGGGGGCAACTTAGGGTTCAGTGTCTTGCCCAAGCTAGTGAACTGCTGGCATGGGATCATCCAGGCCGGGATTCGAACCACCAACCCTACGATTAGTGGACAACCCGCTCTACCGACTGAGCCACAGCCGCCGCCCACTTAACTCATGTTACAGTTACATTTTTTTAGTTATATATAGCGCTTTTCTAGACACTCAAAGCTCTTTACATAGTATGGGGGAACCTCCTCAACCACCACTAGTGTGTAGCATCCACCTGGATGATGCGACAGCAGCCATAGCGTGCCAGAACCCCCACCACACACCAGGTATTAGTAGAGAGGAGAGGAGAGAGTGATGTAGCCAATTCTGAGATGGGGTTTATTTGGGGGCCATGATAGAGAAGGTCCAATGGGGGAATTTCACCAGGACACCGGGGTTATACCCCTGTCAAGCAGGTAGACAAATCCAAGGAAGTGCTGAAGACTATTCCATTTTTGTAGATATCTCACAGAATTGTAGGTAGAGTACACTGGATTAAGCCAGTCTCTGAAAACTGGAAATGAACAAGCTAATCTGGGCTCAGATGCGTTGTAAGCACCTACCAAACCTCAGCAAGCAAAGAAGCACATCGGAAACATATTTGATTATAACTGTTTTGTTTTTCACATCAACGAAAGGGAAAACAGGAAGAGGAGCAGTCCGACTTCATCACACTAATATTCACACCTTTATTTACTCCAAACCCAAAGAGATCTGTGGAATTTGCATACTGATTTGTATAACCCAGATAAGAGGTGGAATTTCTAATTATTTAATATATCTAGGGACCTTCCACTTGATCTGTGCAATAATGTTAACATAATTGCCCAAGTTGGGAATGGGAAATGGAGGGAAGCAGAGGAAACGATGGTAGTCTATAGCGATGCTATTTCTACTTGGAGAAATAGAGCCAAAGCTGAAGGAATAAAAGGTAAACGTGGTGATATCACCTGAATAGATCATCTTACATCTTAGGTTAATTTTTTTCTGAAATCCAAATAGTAAATTCATTAAGTTTAGATTATGATCATGTGTGAAACTTGTTTGCATTTATATTTTGAGCTTCTTTTTTTTTGTTGCAAGTTTTGAATATAACATGCAGCCTTAACTGTGTAAAAAGTCAAGATTTACATGATGACCACATTCAGTTCATATACAGGTGTTTAGGAAAATATTCAAAGCACGCCCAGGCTGAACTGGTGTGGTATTGTAGGTGTGCTTTCATTTCATTCGCCGATTTATAGCGGACTGTAATTCTGCATTCAGGGTTCTCCCTCGCCATTACCCATACACATCCTAATTGAAATGCCTCCCTCTAGTTAAATGTACCTACATGGACACACGTAGAATGGGATCGTATATCAAGCACTCTAGCTATTGTTAGTCATACAATACAGCAGAAACAGCTCTTTTATTGTGTACCAATGAAACCCCTATTCATTTGTATCAAGCGCTGAAGTGCTTGAGTTGAATAATGTATCAGTGCAGAAGACACACTATATGTAAATAGTGAGGGGGGGGGTGGGTTGCCACAATGGGAGCAGGTTGAGATTTGGTGGAACATAATGTAAAGTGCTTAGGATGGTGCGGTGAAGTCAGGGTCTGGTTACTGTTGGGTGGAGGGCTTTGGAGAGCGCAAAGGGATTTCAGGACACTTTTGCTATCTATTCTGCTCTCTTCTCCGCACAAAGATATTTAAATGACATGAAAAACTTTCATCGTCTTTTCTGATGTTAATGCAGTGTCTAGATCCTGTTCAGAGTGAATGTCTTTTTGAAGATGAAGAACAAACAATTCTTGTATTCGTATACAAGCTGTTAAACTTATGATGTACGTTTAGCGGACAAATCAGAGCGGATTAAACAAACGCAGATCAATGACAGTGTGCTTTTGATTCGTGTCAAATCGTTCTTGTCCAGTAAAGGACAGCTGTGTTAGGTCAGTGGGTTTGTTCTAGTGTGTCGTTTGATTTGGCCTTTCTGCTTACCCCCATGTTCTTCTGCCATCTCTTATGACCAAATCAATTTAGTGAAGAAAATAAGAGATCATTCTACAGATTTATGTATGAATTATGAATGATGAACAATATCTGACTTGATGAATATATTGATGTAATGTCTGAATAGATACATCCCAGTGCCATTATACACACAATACATTTCCCCAGAACTCTTCTACATTAAGCTTGTATTTATGTGATCTTCAAGAAAGGCAGGTATAAAAGGAGACAGAACTGATATTTCTTTATGTCGTCTTCTGCTCAGGTAACATCGAGTACAGCTGCCCAGCCACCAACGAGTGTGAGATCACAAAGCGAAGACGCAAGTCCTGTCAAGCCTGCCGCTTCATGAAGTGTCTGAAAGTCGGCATGTTGAAGGAAGGTAATGAGCTTCTTAGACATTTCTATGTGGAAATCATGTTCTAGTGTCCGTCTAACAGACTTTTTCCTGATTAACTCATGTGTAGGCATCTTGAGTGGAATGTTTTATTCCAGTACAACTTCATATCAACATGATATTGTAAGTGTATCATATGACTGGGGGCCGAACATACTATTAGAACATTTTGGAATCCCGAATCAGAGTAATCGTTGATACCAGGGATGCTATTTTTGTTGTCTGTCTGACATTAAATGAAGTTTAAAGTTATCCCTTTGACAGCTTTACCAACTCTCTAGTAGTAAAGTCTTAGTATCTAATTTTCACTTAATAATACAACATGCTGGCATTTAACACAGCTGTTGTGAGAGTTATTTTGCCGACACAGAACAAGACAGATCCGATTCTGGGGTGTAAAAAAACAGAAAATGTAGTTGGCTGATTTGCCAATGGGTTAATGCCAGGCCAGAACGGAGTTTAAGAGCCCTGTTGGCATGGCCCAGCTGTCCGCCCCCTATGTCCCTGCCACAGAGCAGTAAATAATGCGCCTGTTGGACACAGAGACAGAAATATGCTGAATAGGTCGATCCCTGCATCTGACTAATAGAAGTGTAACAGTATTCCGACTGGAAGGGCTTCGGCGCGGTCCCTGAGCACACACTCCAGCCGCTCTCAGCTCTCCCCGGCATATTGATCTGCTAAATGTTTTCCGAACATCTCAGCTCCCTTCCTGTGGATGCTTTTTTAAAGTCATGCCACTTGGGAATTCAGTGACAATTAAACATGCTGGTCATGGTTTTTATTTATTTATTTATTTATTTATTTTTTAATCTTGGACAGTTCTCTCTTCCTCCAGTTCAGCTCTCTGGAGGGCCTGTGTTAGCTAGTTCTGCCTGAACAGCAACATGTATTTAAAAAAAAAAGAAAATGAAAAAAGTAGAATTTCTTTTAAATGGAAAACAGAAGTGAATACTAATGCAGATATTATACACCGGTTCAGTACTATATTTTGCATATTTATGTATTAAGTATTGGCTTTAATGGAATGCAAGAGGAATGTTATGTAATGTGCTTTACAACACAGTCACATATATGTAGGCAATATTGCACGCATACATTGAGAACAGGTGAATAGAATATCCGTTGTGGTGGTGTAATACACCCAATCCATCCATTTAGTGTCTGTAAATGGCTCTTCCTCAAAGCAGCAGAGAGCAATCTATATGGACCTAAGTGAGGTAACGAAATCTCTCAACTGCATGTTGCGATAGAGGGAGGGAGAGCGAGAGAGAGAGAGCGAGAGAGAGCGAATGAGGGAGTAATCGCATTACTAGTTGATGAAAAATTAATGGAAATATATTATCTAGAGGAATAAGAGACTAGAAAATAGGGAGAGATGGTCATAAATGAATCACCAGTGTCAGTGCAAAAAATGAAGCTTAGCTTAAACAAGAGCCAGTCAACTACACGGCCATAGTCATGTACGACACATGACAGCAGGCGGCCGGTGGAAATGGAACGACGAGCAGACATTTCTCTCAGCGGACGCGTTGGCAGTGGATAATGCACTGAGAGAAAATCATAAAGAATTCACATAATTCATAGACTATGAAATTACGATTGTAGAAGTGATTGAAATTGTATTCTTCCCCTTGTACATTACATTCTCTGTTTCTCGTATATTTAACAGCTGTTATAATTTAGAATCGGTGGTGCTCCTTTGCATATGAATGAACAAGTGAACAAACATATGACATCAACCTGAATCATCTCTGTTATTTAGACTATTTTTTCCCCTGGGGTATTTATCAATAAGAGTAGTCGTTAAATGCACCCCGAACAGTACTCAGGAAAGACTTTACTGCTTGCAGGACCTAGAAGTCTAAAAGTGTCAGATGTTACCACATGAGCTAATAGAAGCTTGTTTAGGTGGATGATTTATACAGGATAGACGCTGTGCCAGAGAACAGTGCCGTATGGAGAACACAGCACACCTTCTGTAATTCACAGCACACCTTCTCTGATTCTCAAATCTTCCTCTAGTCCTCCATTATATTGAAAAGGTCACATCTCCTGTCCTTATTCATTCTGCTTGCAGATACCTACATCCTTCTTCAATGTGACTCCAATACTGTCCTCAGCATACCCCTTATTACTTATGAACGAGTAACTTGTAGCACTTAACACGAAGCTCTTAAGCTCCATCCATGCCAGTGCCAAGTCAGCCAGTGCGTACCTACACTCTCACCTTCACCTATAATTTCCAAACACTATCAAAATAGGTAAATACAATTTGCAAATGAATATGAAGACGTGAAAGGCATCTTACTGTGCATTTGGTATCTCTCCTCAATGCAAGGTCGTGCGTCTGTCTTCCTGCCTACGCTACGTGAGCGCGAAATCAATCAGGCATTTCAAGGAGACAAGAACAAAACAGAGACCTGTGTCCATCTCTCTGAAACACTTCCTGTCGCTTGGTAACTGCTGAGGAGAAGGCTGCGTCCAGTGTGGGCTCTTTTAGTAGGTTAGAAGTGGAAAGGTCATACAGTGAATGGATACCATCAAGCCTAATTATAACTATACAGCTTGTAGAAAGTGCAGAATAGACCATAAACTTCCAATGGTACTTAATTGTTCTTGCACTGTCTATATGCTTCTGAGATTCCAGGGAGTGTACTGTAAATTTATGAGAGATTTCATTTTACATGCACTACTTGATCTTCTATTTGCATCCAATCATTAAACGTTTTTGTTTTTTTTCTTCATGTTATCATTATGTAATCGTATGATGTAACATTAATTGGTTGTGTGTCGGGCGGTGCGTGGTCAGATAGCGTAACGCGGTGGCTGTTCTTAGAGATATGCAACAGAAGTCGGCCTGAAACTCCTGTGAAATTGCTTCATTTCCTGCCGTCTGTATAAAAGAGGAAGTGATCAATAGATCTACTCAAATGTCAAGGACTACAGTTTTTTTCCTCCCCTCTGATCAATGGAAGCTGAGATGATAGGAAAAGATACTATTGAGAGATTACACTGATGTAATCCAACGGCTACAGTCCTTTAACTGACTAGCAGATCCATACATGTCTCTTATCCATACATGCTGTTTGATATTTGGAGTAGAAAATGCTGTAAATGCTTTAAAAAAAAACACACACACAACTAAGGCAAAATGAATTTACATGTAGGTAGAATTTTAGTTAAACATGTGCAGGCAAATATATCATATAAATAAATCCAAACTAGTAATTTTTGGTCGAAACTAGAAATTCTGCTCAATAATCCAAACTGTTAAAAAAAAGGATACATACACAGGATAACAGCTAATGCTAAGTGATGCACATACAGAGGTTAAGGAAACCAAGCACTGATGGGGGGATAGTCTTCCCCAGCCACATGGTGACCCATGGATGAGAAACAGGCAGGTCTGTTTGATGATCTCAGAGATACACTGACACCAGAGCAGCGTCCTGAATGTCTGTGGCTAGTGCTTAAGATGACTCCCCAATACCACAAATCTCCCAGGACACAGATACTGGATTCGACAGCTATTCTAAGAGTTAAAGAAGATGTGTGCTGGAGAATCCTCAGTGTCCAGCATACTTGGGAGATCTGCAAAGAGGGCTTTCCTCATCCAGTGGACCAGGACTGACATGCCTAAAAGGACTCATGAGAACTGCATAGTATATAGTAGCATTAATGCTCTAACCAATCCTCCTGAGGATTAAGAAGATCACTCAGTTCATCATAAACTCAGGCTATGATAAGGCAGGCAAGGGTGGCTAATTTGCAGTTTCCGTTGGTGATTGGTCTGGACCTGCAGATGGCAAACTGCCAGCAGATGTAATCACTAGTCCATCATGGGAGCACTGATCTGACAAGGGTCAGTAAGCACAGAAAATATAAGCATTTTGCTGGACTTAACTGACCTCCATTTTAGAGGTATCTACTTTTACCACAAATTGCTGGATGAGGTCTGGATAGTCCAGACTAAAGGGGCTGAAGCAAACCTTCTCTTGTGTGTGTATGGCTGTGGCAGCAATTTAAGTACAGCAGAGCTTCTGAGGGGTACAAATGGCAGCTACCACCATACTAAATCCCATAATAAAGTCTAGGAGGTGTTGTTCCTTTACCAACTTTTTTTTAACATTGTGGGTGTTGTCCAGTACTGAACTGCCTTAACCTTCTGTTCATTCATAACTACCCCCTTGCAGCTCACCACTTATTGTGGAGTAAGAGCATTTTCAGCCTTTACATAGAGATGATTCTTAAGTAGTCAGCATAGTACATTTACATTTGTTCATTCAGCAGACACTTTTATCCAAAGCGACTTAAAAACGAGGAAATACAAGCAAAGTGATATATCAAGCGGAGAACAATACAAGTAGTTCTACCATACATGATCTATTAATTGAGTTCTAGAAAAGCAAAGTGTGCAGAGTAGAGGTGTAAGAGTCAGAGTAAGTTTTATTTATTTTTTTTAAGGATAATGTGGGGTTGGCATTTTAGGGGTTAGTTAGTTATTCACAGAAGAGGTGGGTCTTTAGCTGTTTTTTGAAGATAGTGATCAGACAATTACTATTCCTATTACTAATTCCTACTCAGCGTCGCTCAAGGTCTCTTTCCAGAACCTTCACACTATCCATCCCTCAGTGGTGGAATGAACTTCCAGTATACTGCGGTCCGGATTGAGGTTGGAAGTTCATTCCACCACTGAGGGATGGATAGTGTGAAGGTTTTGGAAAGGGACCTTGAGCGACGCTGAGTAGGAATTAATAATAGGAATAGGAATAGTAATTGTCTGATGTTTGGAGGGATCTCCTAGCATAGCCGAACGGCTGGTATCCATTTATGAATTCAAATGCACAAATGCCTGCATGAAAGTAAAAAAATATCCCACTCCCATGACATTTTTGTTCTGTCCTTCACATCACATGCACACATTTAGTCCCAACCTAATGCCTTGCTCACCTATCAGGCTTTCTTTATAATGCACCTCCTATTCATATCTGTATTTGCATTAGTTTAGGAAACATTACCTATTCGTTTACGTATAAAGTATAGGTATTCTGTTACATCCCTAGATCAGACAGAAATTGCATTTCCTAATTACCTAAATTGTGCCAGTATGTAGTCTGAATGAATTGAGCTGATCTATTTGCAGAAGATTTCCAGTACCTTCAGTAGTTCCTTCCCCCCAGTGTAAAGTGGTGTATGAGTCTGTCAACTGTCTGGCTGCCAGTTTCCCTGAAGTTGGCCTGTTCCTCAGCCTAACAGGTGAGAGGATTACAGCAGGCGATAACACATGTTTTCCACCACAGAGGGTTGGGTTGGGAGGGAGCCGTCAGGGCGGCCCAGTTCTTCATGAGGCCTTAAACATTGTATATCATCTCTACGGGAAGACAGACATATGAATGAGTGCCCAACCACATGTGAAAGCATCTCTGCATGATTCCCATACGCTTGTCCATGCCCTGGAGAGACAAAATACAGGCACTCTTAAATTCAGTAGAGAATAATCAAGGAATACATGCAGGAAATCAGAGAGCAGCAAAATTGTGTTGCGTGGTGTGATAGCCACTGTCCCAAACGGTGCAGTTGTGATTTTGTGGTTCTTATTTGCGCATGCCAGTGAGTGCCACTAAGCCACAGAGTGTCAGTTTTCTCATTACGGGATTCCAATGGGTGCTCAAGAGTGGCTAATAGTCTTCAATGGCTACTTCAGGTCACCGGTAGGCCATGACCTCATTCACCCAACTGGTGGTTGGTACATCATGTGTATTTGCCGGTGTGGTCTTTTTCATTTTAAAATGCTTGTTTCATTCCAAGTTAATGGGAAAAAAAAGTAAAAATTGAAATTCCTGTCATCACATGCATTGGCATAAGCATTTGAATGATGTATTTGTGCATCACAGATTGTGAATCTGAAAGATTCCATGCTGGCAGGTTGTTAACTTGTTAACCAAACCTGTGAGATATAAATGTGATCAGTCATCCCGGATGGAAATGTTCTCAAACATCTGAAGAACTGGCAGAAGAACACACCTCCAGTATGGTGAAAAGCCACCCTAGTGCCACCTAACCAACTCGAGTATGGGGAACCTGCTGCATCTTACATCTTTTAGGATTCAGTGGTTAGTCTTTCAGCCTGTCAGCCTGTCCGTTACCTCCAGCTCCTTCTCATCATCACTCATGAGAATGAATGCCACAACATGCTTGCAGGCATCAGGAGCTGCCAGTCAGGGGCCATGTGAAATAGTGCTGACGAGGGGGTTAGTGGCGGCAACCATGAAAGGCAGGGTTTGTTTGGCCCTGTGACATGGCCCTGTGCTTTTCCCAGCTAAAAACAAGTCCGCCTAAGCTCCTCTTGGCACTGCCAACCATCCCAGCCATGCTGACACTTTCCCCTCTCCCAAGGGACAGGAACCCAGAACAGGTGATAGACCCAAAAATAAGGTTTCCCACCAACCCTCACTGGCCTTCTCGGTCCGGCCCACACAAAGTGAGTGGGGACAGGCCCTTTTGTAGGGGCCATGCTTGGAGAGAGATTATTATTGTTTTTGTAAGAAAGAGGAGCCTGGGGTCAGCTGGCCCTTGTCCGGCCCCAAGCACGGGGATAATCCCCGTGCAAATGCCAACCGCTTTGGCCCTGAGCCCTTCTTTTCTCCACTGGCACCCCACTTGCTTTGAAGAACTGACACCCAAGAGCCAAGCACTATCTGCTCTGCACCAGCAGCAGCGGTCAAAGCTGTACAACACACACACACACGTATACATGCACGTGTTTGTTGATTAAGCTTACAGCTGCTGTGTCTGTAGTCTCATCTGAGTGAAGCAATGCTTGAAGAACAAGAAAAGAGTGTGACATGCTCAATTCCTCATTTGCATTTCAGCATGTCATCAATGACCTGCCTGTCTGCACTGTTTTTAGGTAGCGATAACTACTGGGAATTGGCTAAAGACACATTGTGGCATTGCAGTGGTAATCTTTGGTGTCAAGAGTGTTTACCTCATCACTTCCTCTATTGCATTACTCTTGAATGATGACTTTCCAAATGAGTTTTCTGCCACAGATTTTTTTCCCCACTGCACTTATAGTGGACCTGGTGTTCAGTATTAACCAGTTGTATTAATCGTATTAATTATAGTCACTTATGATACTCTATGCGGTTGTTAAGTTTTAGGCAATTATATTTACAGTACTGTGCAAAGGTTTTAGGGATCCTATTTTATTTTTTTTAGTACAAACTTTGGTATAGATTTTTATTTTATGACTTCTACATTATCGAGTCAAATGCTAAAAAAAAACATTTTAGATTCCCCAACATTAGTTTTCTAGCACAAAATTAAATATTACAGACGAATGTTTGTATGTCAGTAAAGAAAGCAGCATATTAAGTGATAGGAGACATTTTTCAGACAAAAAAACACAATAAAGGTTGATGGGTTTTGCTGCAGATATAAGAAGCAAGTGCGACAGTCAAAGTCTCCAGAAGAACCGTGGCTGGTTCTGCAAGATGCTCAATAAAACTTACAGCTCATTTCCTTATAAAACTACACTAATTTTTATTTTAATTTTTTTTATCACACCAACTATTAACTTTGTTTCATTTACTTCTGTTTACTGCTCTTTACGGTATTTTAAAAAAATGTACAAACATTTAATTTCATTATTTTGAAGGCATCTTTTCTCTACAGCATTCCTTTGCATGTGTCTAATACTTTTGCACAGTGCTGCATAAATCTTTCTGGTTTTTTTTTTTTATTTGGCCAAAAAATGGAGTATTGACAGTCAAGTGCCCAGTTGCCTTTACCTTCTATCACATCAAAGAAGTATCAGTGAGATCACGATAGTCCTATGATAAGCCACTAATTTTCCATTATAGAACTCTCTCTCTCTCTCTCTCTCTCTCTTTCTGTCTGTGTGTCTTGCTCTCTTTCACTCACTCTCTCACCCTGACCCTCTCTGAGTGTTAGAGAGACTGGCTAGTGCCAAGCTTTAATTCCTGTCAGCATCTGTTAATTATGGCAGGCACTGTTCTAATTAAAACAGGCACCCATGTACCTCGGAATCTTCACACCAGCTTCGCCATGGCCGACACTAACATGTGACATAGAGATGAACGTGGAATGTTTCAGAGTGCTGGACTCACATTGGGCCACGTGCTCAACGAGACGTTCAAGGGAACCTGAAGATAAAGCGTAAAAACGATGTTACTTCAGTGCTTTGACAGATCACCTAAGTGCATCGTGTATGTAGGTTAGGTATAAAAAGCTTACAAATCGTATTTACTCTAGCATGAGCACAGTATGTTAGATGTTAGATGGTGATGTCATGAATAGTGTAATCATCTACTTTGTAAATTGTAATTTACTGTCTGCTGCATTGCTCATCTTCATGATTATCATAGTGAAATTAAAGTTTGAGTTAGGAGAAATTAGATTTTTTTTTACTGCGATTTAGCAACCGTCAAATGATTTCCCAGTGTTTGCTATGAAGGGAAGGACCATAGGGACCAGTGGGTAATTAGGTTAGTGGGTTGTCAGTGTCAGGAAATTGAAAGACAATCCTAATCAGATTTCTGTTTCTAGGGAATCAAATAATTTATATAAGTAGCAGAAATCAGCTCGTTCCTGTGGTAAAACAATAATGCAGTTTGTTTCAGCTGTCCTTTGTTGTGTATGTGATTATTTTAAGTGAAATTGGCCCTCAAAGGGAAATTAAACGATTGCTGAATATCAGGCCACGTTGGAAAATGTCTAGGATGCAATTTTACAGCGACTCTAGAGGTTAACTGTACATTTGCTGTGGATTTCACTGGTAGTGTAATAGAGTCAAACATTTTATCTTCTCTCTCTCTCTCTCTCTCTCTCTCCTCCAGCTCTATTTCTCCCACCCTTCGTCATCCGAGGTCGTTCTCCAAAATGTTCCTGCTTATTGTGTTGATTTTTTTTTTCAAGGCAATGGTGGGATGACATTAGCATAATTTTCAGTAGTAACACCCTAGTCTCATTTCCCATAGCTCTGCGATTCTAATACGATGAAATAATTTAGCAAGTGCTCCCCCCATTCGACACTTCAAGTAGTTGGACATGCTTCAAACCAGTGAGCTCGCTTTAACCGGGCTTTAATTTAGGAGAATATTACTGCTTTTATTTTCATCTGAAGCATCTGTAATCCAAAATAAATTGAACAGATTTTATATATATATATATATATATATATATATATATATATATATATATATATGTGTGTGTGTGTGTGTATGTGTGTATGTATATATAAAACAGTATGCATTTACACAAATGACAGAGATATGGTTTTGCATGGTGTGAAATATAAAACTGTATTAACATTCTTATCAAATAATTGACTAATAAATAACAGATGTTGTGATGAGCATTGTGGCATTTACTGCACTACATTAACTCTGAAGTGACTCCAGTAGGGAAGCGGGGGAAATGCACTGATAAGCTTCTACACTCATCCTGCTAGAGTTAGTTAAATAAAAACCAGGCTGATTTATTAGACCGTGTGTGTGTGTGTGTGTGTGAGTGTGTGTGTGTGTGTGTGTGTGTGTGTATACAGCACAGCATAGTAATGTGTGCTCGGGTGTATAGGTGCTAGCCGAGCTGTATGTATATGAAATGAGTAAGTGTCTCAGCTTCGTGGTTAGCATGCTCAGCGGCTCTGCAGAAAAGCTAAATAATTAGAAGGCCGGTCTGTGAGATCATTGACCTTCGTTTAAATATTCATGTGTTTGTTGTGCAGTGGACAGTGGAGCAGAAGCAGCAGACTGCTCTCACATATGGAGCACTGCCACTCCTGTGACACACTCCACCAAAACAAGCACCAGTCTGCCTCTGCACACTGCCTCTGCCCCTCTCTCTCTCTCTCTCTCTCTCTCTCTCTCTCTCTCTCTCTCTCTCTCTCCCTCTCCCTGTCACACACACGGGTCAGGGTTGTTTGCGTGTGTTTCTTGTACTTCTGCTTTCTCTGTCTTTCTTTGGTTTTAAATGACCGTTAAGGAGATGAAATGATTTATTTACACTCTGATTGTGTTACCTAAGAGCATTTTAAGTGTGGGTGTGTGGGTGCGCAGAGAGCATTCTGGATTCACAAACTGTTGCATCACGTAAATCGTCTCTAGATTTCTTGAAAAAAAAAGGATTAAAATGAAGTTATTTTCAATTATATTGTCAGTCTTTTATTCATACGTTTATTCATGAATTTAGTCTGGTAATGTAACATCTTATTATTACAATCATCATGCATGCAGTTTTCTGCTTTGTAGACATTCTGAGTGAATTCATTTGTGGGTAGGAAAGACTGTGTGTGTGTGTGTGTGTGTGTGTGTGTACACCATAATAATCAGCCATAATATTGTGCGAGTACAAAACTGCTCTGGCACAAGACCTCTGAAGGTGTGCTGTGGTATCTGGTACCAAGACATTAGCAGAAGATCCTTTAAGTCCTGTAGGTTGCGATTTGGGGCCTGCAAGGATCCCACATCCCAGAGATGCTCCATCACATTGAAGTCTGGCGATTTTAAGAGGCCGCTTCCATTATGGGCAGTTTACCATTGCCATGAAAGGGTGTACTTGGTCTGTAACAATGTTTAGATAGGTGGTACATGCCAAAGTAACACCCACATGAATGCTAGGACCCCAGCTTTCGGTTCAGGCTCACATCAATGAGCCTTAGGTTCACCGGTTGTCCTTCCTTAGTTCACTTTTAGTAGGTATTAACTACTGCATACCAGGAATACCCCACAAGACCTGCCGTTTTGGAGATGCTCTAACCCAGTCGTCTAGCCGTCACAATTTGACCCCAGTCAAAGTCCCTCAGATCATTACACCATTTTTTCTGCTTCCAACACATCAACTTTGAGAACGGACTCTTCACTTGCTGCCTAATATAACCCACCCCTTGACAGGTGTCACTGTAACGAGATGATCAATGTTATTCACTACACCTGTCAGTGGTTTTAATGTTATGGCAGATCGGTGTATAACCCGCTGTTCTGTGATCCAGGTGTTCGTCTTGATCGTGTCCGAGGAGGCAGGCAAAAGTATAAAAGGAGGATTGACACAGAGAACAGCGCTTACCTGGGCCTCACCCTACCACCTCCAGCAAAGAAACCATGTAGGATTTCTCTCTCACACACACTCACACATTTTTCTTGGTCCTTATAAAGCACTAAATATGTGTACACACACACACACCAGATTTTCACCTGAATAAAGAATAAATGTAAATGTCTCATGTACAGTTCACACTCCATTACACGGACCTGGTAATACTGAACAATGCACTTTTTTTCTTCACAAAAGCACAATGCAGGCATTGAATAGGTGTTATTTTTCTGTTTGACTCCCTCTTTTCTCATCAGGGAAAGCTCACTGGCTCAAACATTGTTCCATATTTACAAGTCTCCTGAATCAATACTCAGTTGTTGTTGCTGGGTTTTTTTTTTCTTATTTTTGCTTGGTTTTTTTTTTTTTTTTCATTCTCTTTGTGCTGCCTGGACTGGATTTAAACTAATGACCTGTTGAGACTTCTGCAGCGCAATATAGAAATCTTCACACTAATATACTATAAAAGCAATATTTTCATTTTAAATCAATAACTTCATTTCCATTTATTGACCTGACATGAATATTTACAATTCAGCTCATGGCATAATTACTACGAACACACATGATGGCAGTATAGTTCATAAAATCTCCAGGTACATGATCATGTGTTGAAGTGATCTTTCACATGAGGTGATTATGCATCCTGACTTTTTTAAGGATTAGTTGGATCAATAGCTAATCAGAATATCCATCTGTGCCTTTGCTACTCTTCTTCCTCAGTGACAAAGATCGTGTCCCACCTGCTAGTAGCAGAGCCAGAGAAGATCTATGCCATGCCAGATCCCACCATGCCTGAGAGTGACATCAAGGCACTGACCACGCTGTGTGATCTCGCCGATCGCGAGCTGGTCGTCATCATCGGCTGGGCCAAGCATATCCCAGGTGAGTTCACGTTAGCTGTGTTTACACGCTGACAAATAAGTCTGCTAATAGTTTGACTGATAGTTGAATCAGAATTTTAAAACCGTAGCCAGAGGTCAATTCAAATAAACTGTCTGTTCAATTAAAAGAGACGGATCAGCCGTTTAAATAGAAGAACTATCGCCATGTAACCTTCTACTTCTTCACCTATGCATATAATCTGGAACATTCTGGAGCATTCATCACGTTCATGTTACAGATGTGGATGCGTATGCAGCTAACAATTTGATGCACAGTGCAGCACGATACTTACACTCCTCCTCAGCATCTCTTCAGTTAGATGTGTGATTTGACGTGTGTTTTGCTGACATTATTAAAAACCTTTAAACTTCAAAATCTAAGCAACTTGACGTTATCCCTGGGAATCTTCTTATTGTTACATTGGTTCAGAAGATTTTAGAGAGTTTAGTTTAGAGACTTTTTATTGGCATTCTAACCATATACAAGTATACTTTTGAACAAATTAGCATTCTCCATGGCCTCAATATGATGCCACAGAGGGCACCAACAGCATTGTGCACAATTGGCAACATGTAGTGCAAAACTTGAGGAAAGCAAAGTAGCAGTACAATAGACAAAACGATAAATACAATAAATACAGACAGAACAATAAAGACAAACAGTGGGACAATACAATAAATACAACAGGCGACATTAAACAAACAAAAAAATGGTGTAGTGGGTGGTGTGTGTGTCTGTGTGTGTGTCTGTGTGTGTGTGTGTGTGAGTAGGGGACAATCATCACTAGCAGCACAGAAGTCCCTGAGTTATAGAAATAAGTTGACAGTGCTGTAAATGGTAATACCTATTCCTAATAAGGAACTAATTTGTTTGGGCTAGATGTAAACAGTAAAAGTGTCTATTGCATGGAGTTCAACTACAAGAAGAACTTTTGTTTCATTGCTTGTTTTTAGTTAGTAACATAGATGTATATGAATAGCATTTAGAGCTTGTGCATTTTAAAATAACCTATGAAAATGATTCCTTATGGCTGACTACTAAAGAATTTCAAGAGGCTTTTAATTTTTAGTCTAGAATGACAGACAAAAAGACTGTTCGGATGCATAAATGCAGCTACGTGTGAAGACGGTGTCATTTTGGGATCTGAAGAGGGAAAAAAATTAAACACAAATATTTTAGCACTGAGGACAGCAATAAATGCCGCCTTCCATATTGAAAAATATGTTAGCTAGATTTGACTGGGTATCAACTTTTACCCATGGTTAGTTGTTCCATCTACTATTAGGTGTTTTGACATAATTGTATATTTCGTCATGTCACTATCATGTGAACCACGTGAACAAATTTGCTGAAACACCGGCAGCTAAGAATGATTAGGTATTAGTGTGTTAGCTAGCAAGGCATGTACCACCAAGAATGATTTTTGGTCTCGCAATCTCCCATTCATTCTAGCTACGTATTATGGAATCAAATTTAATTTAAGCGCTGTGTCATCCAGACCGAATCAGTTCTTTCTTTTCTTTCTGAAAGTCAGAGATTAGCAGTGTAGCTTGTAATGGTGACATAATGACGATAGAATGAATTACATTGAATTTATGTGAAGTTAGAATGCTCCAATATTTCATATACATTTTATGTTTCAGCACCTGTCCACATTGCCCAAAACCATTTCAATATGGAGAGCATATCTCCTGGAATACAGGCTCTGTATACCATTCATACATGCTGGCTATGTATATAGTTCATATCAGGAACCATGATAATTCTGTGTGTGAGGTTTTAACATTTCGGTGATAAAAATAAAAAATGTGAAACTGACCAACAAAAAGACCTAATATACAGGTCGGTTACGTTTTTTTGGGGAAGATGGTAATCAGAAGCTCAGTGAAATGTTATCTAGTAAGAAGATTAAGAAGACTTTGATCCCCATTCAGTCAGGCTCACACTCACACACACACACACACACACACACACACACGCAAAGTGCAGTGCTGTGTCAGCACAGAAAGAATTTAGCAAGAAGCTTAGCCAGAGCTAGATCACTAATGACCCAATAACACAGTCCCCTCCTCCTGCTATACACATTTTGTCTTGCTTTCATACACACTATCATGTCTCAGGGTAAGCAGTTGAGAGCAAACTGCAAATGATACATTCATCACGAGTTATCTATTCTGTCAAAATGGCAATTCTTTAAACATTTGCTTATACATGCAGACAAATTACTCGTCATCAGTAACTTTATCTTAACCATATATATACACACACACAGTGCCCTCCAATAATCTTGGCACGCTTGGTAAATATGAGCGAAGAAGGCTGTGAAAAGTTGTCAATTAAATTGAAAGAAATCACAAAAATACTCAATATATAATATATTTACTCGGTATCAAACAATTACAAACACAACAAAGGTTTATCCAAAAAAAATATCTTGGTTAAATATAGGTGTGGAACAATTATTGCCCCCCCCCGATGAATTAAAATTAGAAAAATATATTTGAACTATATTCCCATTGATATTTTACCTTTATTTGTACACCTGGGTGAACACACATATAATTAAATAAGAGGTAACACACAGGCAGAATTCCCTTATTCATTCATAACAATGGGTAAGACCAAGGAATATAGCTGTGATGTGCAGCAAAAGGTAAGGTGGCTGTTGTGGCGCAGTTGGTAGAGCGGGTTGTCCACTAATCGTAGGGTTGGCGGTTCGATTCCCGGCCCATATGACTCCACATACCGAAGTGTCCTTGCGCAAGACACTGAACCCCGAGTTGCTCCCGATGGCAAGTTAGCACCTTGCATGGCAGCTCTGCTACCATTGGTGTGTGAGTTTGTGTGAATGGGTGAATGAGACACAGTGTAAAGCGCTTTGGATAAAAGCGCTATATAAGTGCACCATTTACCATTTGTTGAGCTTCATAAAATGGGAAGTGACTATAAGAAATTGGCACAAGCCGAAGTCACCTACATCACCACAAGTTGTTTGGAAGGGTTTCAAGAAAAAAAGCCTCTACTCTCATCCAAAAACAAACTCGAGTGTCTTCAGTTTGCCAGACACTACTGGAACTTCAAATGGGATCGGGTTCTATGGTCAGCTGAAACCAAAATAGAGCTTTTTGGCAATAAACACCAGAGGTGGTTTTGGTGCTCACAGAGAGGTAGCCATATTAGAAAGTACCTCATGTCCCAGTTGTGTTTCGATTCAGTTGTTCTGCCAGAGGACCTGGACATTTTGTTAAGATACATGGCATCATGGACTCTATCAAATATCAACGGATATTAAATGAAACCTGAATGTCTCTGCCAGAAAGCTTAAAATGGGAATAGAAAACATGTGGGGTAAACCGAAGTGAAGATTCCACCAGTGTGAACCTCGAAATTTGAATTATCTGGGGAGTTTCTGTATGGAGTAATGGTCACAGATCCCTGGCCATGTATTCTCCAATCTCATCAGGTATTATAGGAAACGACTCAAAGCTGTTATCTTGGCAAAGGGAGGTAGCACAAAGTATTGACTAAAATGGTGCCAATAATTGTTGCACACTCATATTTCACAAAGAGACTTTTTATTGGATAAACCTGTGTTGTGTTTGTGAATTTTTTTATATTAGTGGAGTGTGTGTGTGTATGTGTGTGTATGTGTGTGTGTGTGTGTGTATGTGTGTGTATGTGTGTGTATGTGTGTGTGTGTGTGTGTGTGTGTGTGTGTGTATACACAAACACACACCCACACACCCTAACCTTAACTCAAGCATCTCAGTGTAAGCCTCAGTTTTCTGTGTATAACAGTGCTTGGCTTCACACACTCACAGAAAGTGAACCTCACACTGATACTCAGGTTTTCGTACTGATACCTAGCTCACAGGATTTTCTTGTTCAAATGTCCTATATCGATATCTCTAATAACTACTTATTTTTACTTTGACTTCAGTATGTGAGTGGAAAATGAGCCATATGCAGTTTCTGCTAACCTTAAACCCTTATACTGTAATATGGTTGCAGTAGTTGGCCTAAATGAAAAGATAGCTAGAGTTAAATTTACATTGTGATTTCAGTCTCCTCCCCAGTGACATTGTGCTGTACATGGAAACTGATTGAGTTTGCATATCGCTGTTGTATCGCTATGATTCAACCCCAACAGCCCCAACAGCGAGCAGGCAGGTGATAGCTCCTCCCCACTGCGAGGCTACTGATTAGATTCTGATAGATTTTCAGCCCTTTGGCAATGGAATTAAAAAAGATTAACAGTTCATTATTAAGTGGGGAACATTGATTAGGATGCTGACAGATGGCCAATGACCAACGTCCAAAGGTAACAATTTATATGTCAAGAAAATTGGCACTTAACTTCCTAGATGGATTTTTCATTGTCCGTTTTGTGAGGATAACATTTGAGAAAACGGGTGATGAAAAACTGGCAAATTGCTCTAGAGTAGTCCAATCCAACACTAATCTCAGCGTGATTGAGAGATACGTTTGGACAACAGCAGTGTGTAATCATCTTCACGTGTACTGGCTCTGAAAGTTGGCGATCGGATATATTGCTAATATGACCATTCACAATAACAATAAACCTATTGTATAGCTTCACAAATACAAATAACACAAGCTTTAAAGGTGCGGCCAGTACAGAGACATAGTTTTATAGCAGCATTATTAATATGGAAAAACCACTTGAAACAATATCATCTGATTTTCTACTTCTACTACTGTTTGGCATCCACCCAAAATACACGAGTGCATTGCAGTTAACTGTACAGATCATGGTGTGATTTTATTTAGTATATTTCCCCATCCCCTTCCTGAAATTAATGGCTACACCACTGGGTCAATGGTATCCGAAACAATTGAAGGGTTTTTTTTTTTTGTTTGTTTATATTTTTTTGCTTAATTCCAGCTAAATTTCTGAGACTTTCTGCTGAAGTGTTTGTCATGCTTTAGAGTCTGTAAGCAGGAAGAAAAAAAAGGAGGCATCTTCTGAACTCTAGTGTCATTCAGGAGTTCTAGCATAAAGAGTGTGTATGCTGTGTTTTTTTTTTTGGGTGTGGCTTTGTAGAAAAGCTGAAAGGAAGGTGTGTGTTTAAAATTAATAGCTTTTTTTTCTAAAATGACTGCCTACATGTTTACATATGTTTATACTCTTTCTTTCTTGACTCTTCTATGCTGCACTTCATTATTATATGATTGGTCCAATCTGTGAACCTGAAACCTATTTATGTAATAAATGTGACAAACATAGCTTATGTACAGTGCTCTATGTTTGTCACATTTTCTATATAAATAGGTTTCAGGTTCACAGTTCTGTCTGTCGGATCATCTAACCATCCTGGATGGCCGCTACGTATTGTCAATTCTTACCCAATCTGCTGTAAATTGAATTGATAATTAATCCCCGAGTTGAACAGCTCAGCACCGGTTGACCTGGCAGTGTGAGAGTGCACTCTGTAAATAGTTTGAGTGACGTCTGGCATGGCTGCGCTTATTAAGGTCGATGTGTGGGAAATTTTGACAGATGGCTTTTTTACTCCCGAGGTGCTAAAGACCTTTGACATACATATGGTTGTTGCTTGTTCTTCTCCATCTCAAATTTCAGTGTCCAACTGACAGAAGCATAACTGTAGTTACTTACAGCCTGACATGCTATAAAATGCAGTCTGGTTACCGATTTGGAGAAAGTACAAAGTCAACAGCTGAAAAAAATAAGAAAGCCACTCTTAAGGTCCCAGTACGTGGCTCTGCCATGGTGGACATCGTAAGCATGGAAAATGGAAAGTAGTGTCCAATGCTGTTATTGCAAGAACTTATTGCAGTGCCAGTAGTCAGATTTTTGTGGCCAGAGTGCTACACTGACTGTTAATGTCATGTGCCATGGTTTGGAATAAGGCTTTACACTCCATCTTGTGCAACCCAGTTGCTTCATCACATTAGACAGCTGTTAGTCACCTGCCTCCAAGCCCCAGATTCATAGGGCAGGATTTTTCCACTAGGGAATTCTGGGCTGAGAGAGTCTGCAGAATTGTTTCCCCACATGATCTTGCCGCAGCCACATAGTAGCTATTCTTGTCTTGTGATGCCTCTCATTTTATGAGCGGCATAAGAGTTTTTATATGAGCACTTTTGAACCTTTTTGTTGTTTTTTTTGAACGCTTCATACTTTGTAAATAATTGCAAATATGGTTAAAATGCATATGAAGCATTCTAGAAAAAGTAGGTTATTTCTAGTAAACTCAGCTAACCATAGTTCTAATATATGAAAGTATTTAAAACGATCACTTCTCAGAGCTTACAGCTATCATATCTCAGCACACACCTCATGGCAGAAGATTACGCCTATCTTAACCCCCCACCCCCGGTTCTCCCCACCCACCCAAAGCTCGCTGTTTTCTCTTTGCCATTAAATTGTGAAATCTCCTTACTGTGTTGCCGAGGCTGATCCCTCTCAAGCTGTGTAATCTCCTTGTAATGGAGTGTGAATACTGCCGACCGATAAATCAGCACCTCATCAGCGGCCTTTATTAAATATAGACACCAACAGACAGGCCTTAGTATATTCAATTTACCCACTGACGGAGGCTTTAGCAGCCCAGATCAAGATGGATGGAGCAATCAGGTATAGGCCCAGGCCTAACGCCCCATGCTTGAGATGCAGCATGCAGGGATGGAGATTTGAAGTGGGGGCGTCCGGGACCATGCAAGGGACATCTGCTGCCCTGGGCGGGGTTACATTCAAAGAAAGGGCAAGATCTATTTTTGTTGTGTTAGCGCTGTGAAAGCAGACTTTGTTTATGTTCATTGGGGGTGGGTGGGGGGGTGGTCTGTGAGTGTATGTACACATTCCTCCTGCAAAAATAAAAAAAAAACACTTCGCTCTCATCCTACAGTCATTTAAATTGACTCATTTGACTAATATTTTTATTCAAATAAACTTTCAACTGAGACAGGATAAAACTGAGCAGTTGAGGGTTAAGAGTCTCATGGACCCAATGATGACAGCTAGACAATGCTGGGATTGGAACTGACAGTAGTTTAATACACTAACCATCTTAATCTGGGTGCGAGGTGGGAATACACTTTGGATGGGACTCCAGTTCATCACAGGGTACCATACACAAATACATTCACACACTCATTCGCACCGTAGAGCAATTTAGTCCAACTTTTAGAGGTGGGAGGAACCTGGTGAAACCACAGGAAACCCATAAGTATAAAGAACATGCAAAACTCCTCTCAGTAATCCAATTTTAGGATCGAACCCTGGACACTAGGACTTTGTAAACTACGCTTAACTTGAATTCATATTCAATTTAATTCCATTTTTTTTTTCTTTTTTAGTCAGAACAAAACATCAACACATTGCATTGGGTCGTTTTTTGGCCAGACCTTTTACGCAGTAGTCAATAGGACATGGCTGCTCATTAACAAGTGAATCTGCTCGGCAGCAGAAATAAATGAAGTGTAATTACATGACTGATTAAGGCTCGTCTCTTCCCTGTCACTGAGCTAAACAGAGATATATAATGTCCAGTGAAGGCAGTGGCTCTCTGGGGAGGACTAAGCAGCAGTGGAGTCAGGTCAGAAGGTCAGAAACAGCAGATTAAGACAAGGGGATTACTGTATTTAACATTACGAAACTTCATATCGTTCACACTCCACTGGCTAAATGACCCATCATCCTGGCATGCGCTCGTGTCTAATGGACTTCTTATCATTTAAAGCACTGATACTGTAGATCTCAGCTTGAAGCGGCTTTCTGTTTTAATTTATTCTGTTCCAGCAGATCTGTATGCCGAAGCTAAATATGAAATTTGCACAATGTCTTGTTTTGTTTTATTACCAAGCTCGGTGAAAGCCAAGAGTTTTGAACATAACGTTTTTCTTTTACACGTTATGCATTTTAGTGATCACATTGAAAGTCATTTTGAAGCTGTTCTTATAGTACTTTAAAATCTTAGCCTCAAGTTCAAAGTGTAGCATTTAATATGGATCGAAAAGCAATCTGACCAAATCTAGTGTTTGTCTAGATCTGAACAGTGTCATGCCAAATCATTTCTCTCAAGCTCCATTAATGATATGGTCATGCAAATTCCTAAAGAATTGTGAACAGTAATAAGTGCATCTCTCTTTTTTTTCCCCTCTCGTTAACGCATTACTCTTACCCAGCCCGATGCCACAGACGTGCAGTGCTCCTATATTATATGCATTTATATTGAATGTGACCTTAACTCGAGGTTAGTGGAAATGACAGAGGCTCGTTTAAGTGAAAAAGATTCCGAGCATAAACAAGTCGCTCGATGCAGCAGTGACAAGCGGGCGACGCCAGGGAAGCTCAGCGGACAGCAGGCTACTTTTGGAAACACAACAGTGGAGAAGAGCCCTCGGCTGGTTATGCTTTTGATAGCTGTTGGCTAAGAGTGTGCAAGGCTTGTGTCTCTGATTAGGAGCCATGATAGAGCAGTTCTGTGTCTAAAGTGCAGGAAGTGAAGCGTTTTCTCATCTTTATGGCTCCTTTTCTGTCACTCTACCTTTCTATAATTTATCTGTTTGCTTTGTTTTTCTTTTGCTTTTCTCTTTTTTTTCAGTGAAGCTCTTGAAATGTGTTGTGCATTTCCCTCTCTCTCGCTCGCTCTCTCTCTCTCTCTCTCTATGTCTCTGTCTCGCTCACACACTCACTTCCTCATCAGATTGAGGGTGAAATATGAGGGGGTGCAGCTGGAGGGGGCCACTATACCTCGTAATTACATCTTTTTTTATGAGCACTGCTAATGGCCCTCAGGGATAAGGAAACAATAATAAATTAATATGAATATGAAGTTTCGCTCAACACAAATGTGCAGTACTTAATTTCATCCCCTCTCCTGGTGGACAAAATGACAAAACGCATCCTGCTGATTGATCACAGGACCAGAGATATGTGCAAATGCCACATCATAGCTCCTATATCTTTGGAAGAATTTACATCTGATACAAGGAGTTTGAATGATGAGATCTGGATTCACCTAAGCATTCATTCTTTGTATCCCACACGGTAATACAGCACATTGTGTTTACGTTAATGGAGGGCTGTCATACTAAACAGTAGTTAGTCAGTGTATCATCCAGAGAAGAAATAAACATCAGCAGTACTGGATTCCACATAAACTCCGGAGGGCACGAGGTCAAGGAGGAAATACCATTTCATATATAAGCTTGTAAACGTGTTAGGATTAAAACTTGCTGTTTTGCTGTTATTTTATTTATAAAGGACTTTTGGGGCTATAAAAGTCCTTCTTCTTTTGCCGAGCTGATGCTTTTCCCCCTTTTCAGAAACGTTGACTTTGAGTCAGCAGGCATGAAATATGTCACTGAGAGCCAGCCAAGCCTGTCTTTGTTATAGCGGCTGTTTCGAGCGATGAGCTTTATTGAGCTGCATAAAAACAAGCTAAAAACTGATTACTTTTTATACTAGTGTTGAAGACAGACCACACAGGGGATTTGTTCACAGACTTGATAAATTGAGTTTTCAAAAACATTTCAGCCTGGATATGAAAATGTGCTGGTAAGTGTATGGGCAGCTTCACCTGAACACAGAGATTTACTGTTAGGAAAAAATGCCTTTCAGGGTTTTTTTTGATAGTGGCAACTAATACATATTTAAAAATATGCTAAATACCATAATAATATATTTTTTAAAAATCTTTCTAGCAGTTCAATATAATACTAATGCTTAACTAGGCATACTAATATGTCAAGTCAGACACCCAAACTACCTTAAGGTCACGGTATATATTTTATTGGTTCCATTTCAAGCCATGATTTGTTCAATTCTGATCAGTCAGATTTAAAATAAAGGCCAATATTGACTGGCTTGCTGTGTTTGTGTGAGGTGAATCATTTTCATTGTGTGGAATCAACTCCAAAGCTTTAACGTTGGCTCTTAGTTTTCATTGCCTGGAAACTATTTTTGGGATTAACTCCAAGTATTTTTTTATGTGAATGGAAATCAGGATATATAATAAATTAAGTGTGAACATTTTTGGAAGACATTTTGCTAAAAAGGGTTAATTTTCCCTATGTATGGAGACTTTTTGAACACCCTGTGTAATTGAGTTATTACCCTCGTTGGTGTCTACAAAAAGTCTTTTCTTGACATTTTTCCCAAGGATGTTTACAATGTTTGTTGCTGCATGAAATTGCTACTAAAGCTGAGACGATGAGCCTCACATCGGCGTCCAGTCTATAAGGCTAATGCCTATCGACACTAAGCACTCTGTTTGCGAATGTGCCAAAGAAGTAGACGCAGCAGCCAGGCCCTCCAGACTGGTCAATATTGTGTCATGTTTTGTCAAAGCACACAGGGCCAGTTGGTTGGAAATTAAGATGTTAATATTGATATTTCATTAGCGCAGGAATCGTCAGCTACTCGTTCACTTCAGCAAGACTCTACGGAAGTGCCAAGGCCCGAACACCACTTGACCTAGAGAGTTGGAAAGTCACTTCATTACTTGATTAAATTGAGTGGAAAAAGGCGAAAGGAAAAACACAAGATCCCATTTGGAGTGATAATTCAGTACTGTGGAAGGAAAGAGAGCAGGGGAGAGCGAGACAGATAGAGATGTGTGTGTATATATATATATATATATATATATATATATATAGAGAGAGAGAGGCTGGGTGGGCAACATGCACCGTTCCGCATTTCACCATCTCACAACAAACCGTAACAGACGATTAAACGCCAGGCCTTTCAGTGTGTGTAATTGCTGGCAGCTGAGTCTGATGGGTGTGTAGAGTTAGAGGAGGAGTGGTGCTCGGGGGACGTTTATGTTGTGTTTTTGTGCATGTCGAACATTGCACACCCTTGCTTATCCTGTCAGGTCCAAGGAGAGAAGCATGGCTCTTTGATAAGCTGTCTTTATGGACGTCATGCAAAGTTCATGTGCTGAAAAATCTGTGTTGCGTATGCACTAGAGGAGATGTGTAACGCAGTACCACTGTCTGTATCTCTATTTTTTCAGTGCTCCAGATATTTGGATTTGGATTTAATCCAAAGTGGGTGTGGCCTAAACCAGAAGTTTTGTTTGATGGTTTTGTGGGAATTATTTTAATATGAAGCCTACCACTATGTTCCATTACATTATTTTTGTTTCTGTCAATAGTGCGCTTCCTATTCTTATCTGTGTTTCTATCATTATCTGTTCGGTTCGAAGAATGTATTCATATTCATGTACATGAATACGCGTAAACAGATGTTTTATATCACAGCCGAGCAGACAATAAAGGATGCTCAGCAACCGTTTAGACGTAATAAGCGTTTAATCGTTACTCTTCAGTTAGTAGGGCGGATTCACGCGTTAAGTTTGTTGTCAGGCTTCCTCTCTGTCTTTTCTCTTTTCTCTTTGTCACCTCCACTCTGGCCCTATTGATTCCCTTTCACATTGTGAGGGTCCCTGCAGCACTGATCGCAATCTGTTAATTAATGTATCCCCCAGCACGCGCAGCCAGTGTTCGCCCCTCTGATAAGGGAAATTAAACACTCAGGTATCCCCCCCCCCACCTTTTTTTTTCCTTTTGCCTCTTCTTCTCTCCATTCTGTCTCTCACCCACCCTGCAACCACTCTAAAGTGTCACACGCCGAGCAGATAAACATCACCCTCTTCAACTCTTCCTCAATCAAATCATTTATATGAAAGAGGGGAAAACATTGGAGGCAGATATGCCGTGTGACCCAGTCAATACTGTAATCTATCACCTTCCTAATCACGTGGGGGCAGACAGGACTGCAACCGTAAACTTGTAAAAGCAATCATTTTAATCATCAGATGCTGCAACCAGCGCTAATATACTGTCAAGATGGAGATGCCTGGCAGGCACTGAGTGAGGGGAAGAAAAGAAGGGAGGGGGTTTTGATGCTGGCGGAGGGCTGTGAGTTTATCGACATTTGAGGGCAGAGGAAAAAGGGATGAGATGGTTATCAGTGCATCCCCATGACACACTGTGTCATTAGCCACTTTGAAATCAGTTAGCTTGCCAGGGCTTACTGATTTGCCTCACTCAGGCATTGTTTTCATTTTTTTTTTAACTGTACAATTCATTGTAGTTCTCAGACTCTATTGCTTTTCAAAAATGATTTTTCAAAATGATTGCCAATTTTGGCTCTTGCAGATCTTTCTGGAATGATTCAATATTTAATGATACCACTGAGTCTATTTTAAAAGAGTCAGAGTTGTGGGCGAATCACCTTGCTGTCCTGTTAAAATGACACACATCAGGTGACAAATATGAAGGATTTTTTTTTTTTTACACACCAGTTGTTTGTCCTTTTTCAATAATAGTCGAATTATAAGCAATTATATTAAAGAATCAGTTTATGACTGTTGCATCGATTCATTTAAATTGTTTCCAAATTGTTAGATCATTAAATTTTCTGCCTCTTACACCAGACATGATTTTTTTTGGAGAAATGAACTGATGATTCCAGCATGGAATGTGCCAAGATTTAATAATAATAATAATAATAATAATAATAATAATAATAGAAAAAATGTATGACAGAGCAGCAGAGGTGCTTTAGGATTCACAGTTTTTGACTCGTTACTACAGTGATAATGGAGACATGTGAAAACTATGCTTTAATGCGCTCTCAGCTAACGCAGGAGTCAGACCAAATTCGAATAAAGTTCAATTAGAGAAGGGGAAATGATGAGGGATGAGTAAAAACACGTTTGCGTCTAGTCATGACTAAATATAAGTTCACGCAATACATTTGATCATTTACACAGTTAGCACGGGGCCGCCTCATCCAGCAATATATACTAGGGATTTTTGTGGTAAAATTTTGGTTGTTTTTTTTCCCCTCTGTTTTGACTAAGCTTTCTTGTTAGCATTTTCTTTGGCACGTGCATGACAAAATGAGCACCCTTTCTCTTCTGGGCCTCAGGTTTTTCCAGCTTGTCTCTGGGAGATCAGATGAGTCTACTGCAGAGCGCTTGGATGGAGATTCTGATCCTGAGCATCGTCTTCCGCTCGCTGCCTTACGAGGACGAGCTGGTTTACGCCGAGGACTATGTGATGGACGAAGAGCACTCCCGGCTCACGGGCCTGCTGGATCTCTTTGTCTCCATCTTGCAGCTCGTCCGCAAGTACAAGAAGCTGAAGGTGGAGAAGGAGGAGTTTGTCACACTCAAGGCAATCGCTCTCGCCAACTCAGGTACAAATGAGGCCATGCTAATGACATCGAATTCTATTGTATTATATAAGAAAGCGTTAATAGTGGAGGGAAATCCAGAAAATACAGGGCCATTTTATAGTTTCAGATTGATGCAGTCAATCGATATTGGCTATAACAGTACTACTAATATGAATTCATGAATTTTGTTCATTTTTCATGGTTCTCTGTGAGACAATAGTGGTTGAATGGTTGTTTAAACTCTAAAACTACTCTGAGAGATCCACCAAATTGACCAAAATAACGCAAGAATAGACTCCATCCTGAATGCTCTCTTATCTGCTCCATCTTGATGTGGCCTTCTAAATTGATACAGCTGAGATAAACATGAAGGACACACAGAAAGAGAAAGCGGACGAGGGAGGGAGGGAGCGCCGAGCTTTTAATTGAACGCCTTCCGTGTTGTGGCATTCCTCCATTCGTTCTCTCTCTATCTCCATAACAGTAGCCACGGGGCCCTTCACCCACAGGAGATAAATTTAGCATTTCATTAGGAGCACAGGGGCTGTCAATAAAATGTGTTAAGTCGAATGGAATGAGTATCAGGGAGTGATGGGCCTCGTTTGTTCCGGGGGAGAAGACGAGGCACCCATATCGACAGCATGCTTTTCAGAAGGCACGGTCTGTCCCTCTCTGATCAATGTCTGGACAGAGCCCGCAAGCAAGCATTCTCTATCCCTCTATCTCCCTCCACCCCCCCCCCCCT
>JAFFST010046596.1:45568-57315 GCA_022414735.1 Noturus placidus | reverse complement strand
ATATATAAAATATAATATAGCAGATATGAGAACACCATAACTGCACTATTGTAGGTTCACACAATAAATGTTACAGGTAATGTAGCTTCTGTATATTATTTAAATATATTTTTTATTTAACTCTTAATTTTCTCTGTGTTAAAACTGATAGAAATATGAAAATTCTACCATCAAGAATCTGAGTTTCTGTGTGTTCTAGCATTTGGGATATTTCTAGGCAAGTTCCTCACTTATTTTCAGATGATTAATTGTTTCTTTAATGGTATTTTGCAATATAATTTGAACATTTTAATGTGTTGGTCTTGCACATAATAATTCAAAGATCATTAGATATAAATCAAATCTTACTGCTCACAATGCAACCATTAAATTTTGCTCTAATTATCTTGATCTCCTTTGCCTTGACGGTTTATGGCAGAAATATCTCAATTATGCACATACTTCATAACAGACATGGAAGTAGTGCTTTCTACAAGCACTGTGCATATGATCCACAAATACAAATCCCTCCAAATTTTGCAAACAAATGTGACTTGACAATATTCTATCTAACGTGTGTTTCGAAAAACTGCTGTGGTGAAATGAAATGTCCAGTTGTTTGCTTGATGTAAATATGCCTGACACTGAACTAATGGAACTGATCTGCATACAGGAAGCAGTGAAACAGATGTGTTTTCGGTCTGTTATTTTGTAGGAGGTCACGTGTGTGATCCGGTGAGAGATTTTTACTTTGAACACCTTGTAATTGCTGCCAAACAACAGGCCGGCACGTGCCAATGCTGCTCCTCTTCAATAATCAGGCTCTTTATGGAGTGACAGTTGCACTATACCTCCACAATTACTTTTCAATTAGTGCGATGAACATTTTCAACACTGCAGCGTGATCATTTTATAGCCCAGTGTCTTAGCCAATTAATGGCGCTAGCAACAGCGGCGAAGTGATAAACCATCTGGCCTGGCTCCCAAAGAGATAGAGCACACTTAATGGAGTGAAAAAGTAAAAGCAATTATTGTCACATTAATATAACGATAATAATACCTTCCCTTGCAGCGTTGGCGAGCTAAAGCAGGAATTGGGTCTGAACTGGGGAAACTGGGTACTCTTTCCCAGGGGAGGAAAATACCTGAGAAGGTACTCTCTGGGTGAGTTTATGGAGAGCACGCAGAGCTTACAGACATGAGGTGAAGACTGAAAAGAGGTGAGAGGACTTTTTTCCCCCAGAAAGATGCTGTGTATAAACCAACATTGGAAATCTTCATACCTAAGAGAGCGTCAAATGTGTATTCATAGAAATACACAGTTGTTTAAGTGTGTGAGTGTGTGTGTGTGCCAGTGAGAAAAAGAGATCCTGTCTCCTCCGACACTCCCCTGTCCCTTTCTATCTCCTGACCCCTCTATGTTCCTGCCTCCCCTCTCTGTTTGTGTTAATTCCTCTACATCCGCAGGGTGGCTTATATTAGAATATCTTAACCAGCCGCCCACATTAGCATAGCGTGATGGATGCTGCTGAATCTCTGTGCCAGATAATGTCCACATTTTGCATTTTAAACTAAGCTACGCCAAAGACGTGCTATCCATTCTCATGGGAGACAATTAGGCTCCATTGGCGAAGCAGGGATTTGTCTTCCTCCTGGTTTGGACTGGCCTGTGGAAACCATGCTAAAGGATTAGGAAGCTTTGAGTGGTGGTTGTTGGTGGAATAAGATAGGGTTCATTAACAAGGGACATATCATCATCATCCTCCTTTTGGTTATTAATAGGATTCCTTTGTGATATTTGAAATCTATTTGCACTACATATTGAATTGTAGTGAGAGATTCCGTGTGAACAGTGACATTGAAGTTCAGCATTGGAGGCTTCATTCAAAACTCTGTTTGTATCTGTTAAAGAGGCATCTCTACGTCGCCAGTGTAAAGGGTGTTGATGCTGTCTACAAAGCTGTCAGACCCTCCGGCAGCTAATCAATGGCCATAAATCATGGCTGCTCTTTATGTGGCTAGAGAGAGTTGTACATTTATAAGCTCCTTTATGAGATAACATCTTGACACTTGAGCTCACGTCATACACACTTGCACTGGCTTGCTCAGCTGTGATCTAGCATGCCTAAACACAAGATCATACGCTGGATATTTTATTGATGATGTAGTCATGTTTAATAGCAGTGGATTAGACTTTAGTGATTTGTAACCTAACAGCTCCTTCCCATAGTTTGATTAAATGCACGGTTGTGTGTAAGATTATTGGATGAAGTGTATGATTATTAGATGCTTGGAGAAAAAAAGTGATATGTTAATGAAATATAATGCATCTAATCTAAAATTGAACAGAAAACGAATGCTATTTTGTAGGTATTGAAGGTTACACAAGGAACGAAGTGTGGAACTGTGAAACTTACGTACGCTATCCAACTGAGAAAATTATTGATTTGATCTATGATCTATTTTTAGATCAGGAGAAAATGCTACGTAATATCATCACATAACATTAATAATAAACCAAAGCGAGTCTTAAATAGAACTTCATGGAATCTGATTCATTTTCCCACAGACATGTAAATAGATTTTTTTTATTACCTTTGATCTTTACACATATTATTTAATAAACATATTATATAAATACATTAATATGAAGGATACCTGACCATAACATATGAGGTTCCTCCAGCAAGCTGTTTATATTGGTGCCAATGGTTTTGGAATTGGATGTTCACTGGTAAGGTGTCCACATATTTTTGACCAAATCGTGTATATGTGCTAATGAACATCTATTTTTTTACATTTAAAAAAAAAAAAAAAGAAGTTTGACATTATTAGTGTGCTGAATTCTGTAAGTATTGTTTCATGTAATTGTTAATTGCGATTATGCTTTGACATTCAGCATTTGCTTTACACTGAAGGAAGGTAGGAAGGAAGGGAGGAAGGGAGGAAGGGAGGGAGGGAGGGTGGGTGTGTGTGTGCGTGCATCCTTGTGGCTCTACTACTGTAAACTGTGTTTACAGGCAATATCTAAACAATAACATGATAGTCATTCTTAATCCATTCATTCACTTTGTGTTCCAAAACACAACATGCTTAGATTTCAAAATAAACCAAATATTCGAGGCGGCTGTGGCTCAGGTGGTGGAGCGGGTTGTCCATTAATCGTAGGGTTGGCGGTTCGATTCCCGGCCCACATGACTCCATATGCCGAAGTTTCCTTGGGCAAGACACTGAACCCCAAGTTGCTCCCAATGGCAACTTGCATGGCAGCTCTACTACTATTGGTGTATAGGTGAATGAGACACAGTGTAAAGCGCTTTGGGTAAAAGTGCTATATAAGTGCCCCATTTACATTTTTATTGACAAATCATTTTCACCAGATATTTTCTAACAATATTCTGCTGGGTTTATTTTATTTTTCATCACAAGTATGTGGACATATAATCCATGGTAATACTGCACCTACACATGTTAAGCAAATTGTAACCTACTGAATGTTACGCTGTGACATCATACTGCTACATCTTGGTGCATGCTGAAATCTTGCCCCTGCTTGAAAATGCATTTCTGTTATGTACCAGCTGGAAGAGAAAAAAGATGCTGTGTGAGTGTGTATGTGCAGCTGGATGTCCTGGCTGTGTATGGATTACCACCATGTTTTGTTACAGTGTGAGCAGCTATGTTACACTAAAGTCTTAATCGTTTACAACTCACCAGCTGAGTGTCAAAACCATGTGACTTTACAGTGACAAACATGCTCCTGTACACCTGCTTATTCAATTTGTTGATATGAAAGGTCAGAGGAGAATTGCAAGACTAGTTCAAGCTGACACGAAGGCTATGGTAACGCAAAACATAAACCCCCATAAAAACACTCTATAACCGTGCTGGGCAGAAAAGCATCTTTGATCACACCAAATTGAGGCAGAGGAGCTACAAGAGCAGAAGACCACGTCATGTTCCTCTTCTGTCAGCCAAGAACAAGAATCTGTGGCTACAATGGACACAGGTTCACCAAAACTAGACAGTTGAAGATTGCCTTGTCCTTTTCCAATCTTCCACCACACTTGTGACTCACCGTCTGCTCCTGTAGATGATCCCATATGGATAACCTAAAGATTTGCACTTTCCAAAAAGTTTATTTCCAAGACTGAGCCTCGGTTGACATACTGAACATTCTTGCCTTTACTCTTCTGCACCTGTTTACTGTAATGATGCATAATCTCACTATCCAGTGTCACCCAGAAGAGGATGTGTTCCCTTTTGAGTTTGGTTCCTCTCAAGGTTCCTCGTGCCATCTCAAGGAGTTTTTCTTTGCCTATGGTTTGCTCATTATGGATCTAAATCTACATACAGATTTCTGTAAATCTGCTTTGTGACAGTATCTTTTGTTGAAAGTGTTTTAGTAATAAAACCTTACACAGGAAATTCTCTTGCATACTGATGTTTCTTGAAAGAGGATGTTTAATGCTCTATTATTATTGGCTGAACTACAGTATGCCGTTTTTTTTTTTTTTTAACGTTTGACATATTTGACTATTCTTTCCACCAAATCTCCAGGTTAATGATGAAGGATTCAATTAATAGCCACACATGATGCCTTCACCATTGTGCATATACATGCACATTGATATGACATCAGATGACAACCAATTCCTAGAAGAGGATTGATCTGAAATTTCTTCTCTGTAGCAGCAGTGAGTTAGAGAGAAGAGCTGTACCCATCCTGCATTCTGCATTCTCACATGGCCTGTAAAAAGCAAGCCAGAGGAATGGTGTTTGGGCTATGAGCTGAACGTGGGGACTAATTTAAACATCTATGTGTAGATGAGCTCGTGGAATCAAAGGTGTGTGTGTGTGTGTGTGTGTGTGTGTGTGTGTGTGTGTGTGTGTGTGTGTGTGTGTGTGTGTGAAATAGAGAAGAGAGAGAGTGAGTATGCAAGTATGTGTGCAGAGAAGGAGGTATGCAGCAATGTGTCCTGGCTTTCCGTGGATGATGGATAGCAACAGTAGGGGGAACAAAACCAAGCATTTCTCATGCTGTCACCGCTATGAAACAGGGACAGAGCAAGATTTGGTCACAATGTGAACTCGGAGAGACTTCGGAGAGATGCCATGCCATCATGCCACTTCTATTGGAAGTCAAAGACTCCATCCATCACTACGTTAGTTCCCTTTAGCATCTGACTGAGAGCGGCATTCGGCGCTACCGCGCTGTCTTGTGAGGGACTTCCAGGAGTCACTTAAGAGTGCTAGTTTTGATAAATGTATTTTTGCCGCCATTGTTTTCTATTCTACTGCTGTGCAGAAACAGGTGTATGTGTGTGAGTGTGTGTGGTGGACATGCTTTTATATCCTGGTGCGGACCATATGATGAGGATATCTCAGTTTTGATATTGCGGGGATATTTGGTTAATCGCCATAATGAAAATGTTTTGTGTTTTTTTTTTTGTTTGTTTGTTTGTTTTTTAACAAAAGCTGCAGCTTTATTTACAAAAGAATTAGAATAAAATAAACTGTTTCCTTTTGCTTACTGAGGGTAACGTTAGGGTTAGATTTAGGTCTAGCATAGAATTAATTAGCTGCATTAATAATTACATTGATGGGAGGTCCTCACAAGTGTGTGTTTGCATGTGTGGTCATGTTTGTAATACCTTTTTACACACTTAGATATTAAGTCCCCATAATGATAGGAATATATGACTGGAAAAAACAGCAGATTTTTATAAACAAAAACAAATATAAAAAGAACTAAAAGTGTTTTAGGTTAGCAATGTCAAGAGTGGGGTTAATGCATAGCATTGTAGACATAGCATTAAATAACAGTAACACACAAGGCAATGGAAATACCCCACAAAGACAAAGATCAGCTGGCGTGAACATCTAATAATAACTTTTTGGATAGATTTTGTGGTGAAGTTTAGCAGCACCTGTAAACCTCATTGACATATTTCCGTAACTGCATACATTTAAAATCTCATATGCATATCTCATACTGTACTCATGCTAAGCTTATAAGGCTGATGAGTATTAATAGGCAGATGGCCTTTGTAACAGGTCATTATGTAAACACAAATTGTGCTATGTTTGTCCCATGCATGCTCTGACTTTTTTCACAATGAACGATAATGTGGAAAATCGTCTTTAAAGGAGTGACTTTCACACACATTAATTCTAATTCAAAAGTATTCAAACTAGATTTAGAATTAAAGGCTTTAACTTAATTTTGGTGCTATTGTTCTATCCGAATGCAAGCTTAGGATTCCCTGTGTAGCGTTGCTTTAAACAGCAGCCTCTATTGCCTGCTACTGTAGATGGCAATGACCCCTCAGTCCCCAATGGCAAGAGATCAACTCTATCTGTACCACATGCTGAATCGCCCTCAAAGCACAAAGCCACCCTGGAATTCTGCTGAGAGAAAGCTAGTAAACACTCCTGTGCCACATTCAAGAGGAGAATTACTGCTGGTTGATGGTGATCAAAATTGCTTTATGCTCCTATGTGAATTGTGTGTTTGCGCTGGGAAGCAAATGAAAGGTTTGTATTGGGGGCGGTGGCCGTGGGGCACTCGGGGCATTCTTAAAATTAAAAGTTGTAGCCTATTAGTCTGTGTTTGGTAGCTGAGCACGCACCCATGCCTAGCATAGGAGCTAATGGGAAAAGATGTGTGGAAGTGTATGATTTATGGTTGCACGCAAGCAGGGGTGGAATAATTTGGTGCAGAATGGGTACTTACTGAACGGCAACAACTCGCCTACTTATCCGTACTTTCTGGTGATAAATTAGCTCTTGTTTAAAGTAGCCGGGAACCCATTTTTCATTTTGATTACTACACTTGATATCTCTTTCTTTCTTACTCTTTCTTTGTCAGCAATGGTCCTTTGCATTTTTGTGTACCAAGTCTGTGTGTTTGAGTATTCCCCCGCTCCCACCGCTCTGTCCCTCTCAGTCTGAAGACACTCCCCCACCCCCAAACACACACATGCACACACACCTTTTTTTCAGCGTCCTTCTCACTATATTGCTGTTTATATAAATTACACTTTACCCATACACCATTCTCCTCTTACTTTGGTGTATCCGAAGCTCAGTGGCCTTCCTCACTGACCGTTGGCTGTCAGTCATCTGATGAGTCCAGCTTGGACTTTCCTCCTGCCAAGATGACATTCCCATTGATCCTCTACTGACTGGAGTGACAGGACTCTGGGAAATAAGCAGATGAAATATTAAGTTATAGAGGCAGGTACTAATCAATAAACAACCCCCATGACTGCAGTGGCCACCGAGGTTATGTCCCTTGATAGTGGACCCTAGTAATGTGTTTGACGTGGATCTGGACCAAAGCTATATGGACTTAACCCAGCCTTGATCAGCCCACATCGTAGCTTTTGCCCTGCAGCCAATTTCTTAGCTGGCATTTGCTGCTCTTTTCCTCCATTCCCTGGCACAGCCACCAATGCCTGTGCCTGGGGTAGTGTTGGCAGAACTAGACACACTACAGAGTGCATAAATAAAACATATGACCACTGTAATGAGGAAATATGGACAGGGCCAGCAGCAAGCACTGGTCATTGAGGCGAAGGACAGGCTTGGACCTGCTAGTGGCCAGTCACCTGAAGCTCTGCCTTCATCCCGGAGCAGTGGGATACAGGATTTGACATTGAGCAGGGTACATAGCATGAACTCTAAAGTAATTAAATAATTAAAGTAAAAAAATTTAAAATTAGCACCTGCGCTGAACACATGGTGGTCAAAGGTTTCTGTCATGCTAGAAGTATTACAGGTTTGTAAGAGGACTAACTGACAAATTTCCATCCCAGAATGAATCTTATTGACTTGTACGTCTCTAAATAGCTTTCTTTAAATATTTTTTTTTTAAAAACCCTTGTTTATTTTTGCTTCCATTGACTAGTCCACTGTGTCCTCCCTGTGACCAGTTCCAGTTGTATGATGCAGAAAAGCACACAGCTAGAAGTCATTAGTCATTTCCTTGGCTTGTGGGACAGGGGTCAGGACAACAATGGCCAGGCAGACCCTGGATGTCACTGACATTTCTGCCCCCATTTAGACCCAGTAGAGAAATTGAGTGAGCAACTGGGGTTGCTCTGTGTATTGCCCCGTCAGGTCTATCCCCACA
This sequence comes from Noturus placidus, assembly GCA_022414735.1. Taxonomy (NCBI): domain Eukaryota; kingdom Metazoa; phylum Chordata; class Actinopteri; order Siluriformes; family Ictaluridae; genus Noturus; species Noturus placidus. The sequence goes on along the minus strand of JAFFST010046596.1, from coordinate 49,199 downwards.
GTTTTTTCACCTCACGCTTTTGAAACACGCACCAGCTGACTGACGACTATCTTCTGCATCCAATCCCATCACACTACCCCCCACCCCCACCTGCCACGCCGCTGATAAAATGTTAATGTAATTAACAGATAATGACTGTTGTTTTTAGCTGTCAATACACAGACTGCAAGAGGGATAAAGGATTCGAGGCCCACAAAGTCACTTTCAGATATCTGCCAGCCATTGTAGAATTCAATTATTTCCCAAACACTCCCCCTCCACCTGTCTTGATCAGCCATCCCTCCCACTAGCCCATACCTGCCTTTCTTCCTCCTCCCTGGGCTTGACAGACATGCTGTGCTGCTGACAGACCTGGAGTCTGGGACCAAACCTGGTTATGGTACACTCCAATCTCGACACCATGGGGGAGTCTTATTAACTCTTACAGTCCTGATGGTCTTTTTTGGAGAAACTTGTGTGTTCATAAATCATTAGCCTGAACCAGGCAGCTAGACACTCTTCTCACCTCAGACATGGACGGGGACGACCGGCACCAACAAGACAAATGTATTTATTTTGAACAGCAAGCACCACTTAGGCCTATCAGGACATGGAGAACAGCAGCCAGTGGCATGCGTTCTTTCCTACCCTTACATTTTTAATAAGCATCATGCCCAAACAAGATTAGGTGCTTCCAGTTTACAAAATGTCAAAGAAAGCAGCACTATCACTCATAATAAATGGGCTTATGCAAACAGTAGGGTTTGTGCCATGCATAAGTGTGTGTTCGGATTGTGAAGCAGTGATGTTGTGTGCTGATATGCAATTATTCTAAAGAGTATCAAAGTTGAGGCACAGACTGTTTGTTTGTCTTCCCAGGCTTTGGCTTCCACTACGAAAGAGCTCATGAATAAAAAAGAGAAATGGCAACAACTAACGATAAGTTCAAACTCACACAATACACGCACGTATTTTCAGCCAAAATGTAATTATCATACATCTGCACCCAGTTACTGCCTTGGTTTTTAACCATTTCAAGACGATTGCAGGCCGTGAGATTACAGCAGGCTTTTAAGATTATTACTGGATTATTAACTTCTCGGCCAAATTCTATAACACTGTGTGATTACGTGTTTGAGATGTCAGATTATATAATAAAGATCCTGTAACGATAAACCTGTGATGGAAATGACTACGTCTGGCTTATGTCATCAATCAGCATGAATGTGCTTCAGGTGATAAGGATATTTTTCCTGTACGCTAGCATGTTTCGTGTATGTCTTGCAATTTCCTTTTCTTTATTTGTCGCTGTCCTGTGAGTTTTCCGTAATAATACAGGGTTCTCCTATTAGTGGCTTTTAGATAAGTGTTCTAGCAGCAGATCTGACTTAGATTTTAATGCCACTAAAGAATTGACTGAATAGCATCTTTTACAATTCAAAGCTCTGGCTTTAAAAGGTGAACATTCACTGTCGACTGTGAAAGAGATTAACGGGAAAACGAAATTGAAAAATAGATGCCATAATAATATCGTATCCTGAGATTACATTGAATTAACTCATCAATTTCAACAACTTTCCATTACAAAAGCAGCACATCCTTTATATTTTGCATTATATTGTATAATTTTCTCGCCTCCGCCCTGTGTGTGCGGAGTTTGCATGTTCTCCCTGTGCTTTGGGAGTTTCCTCTGGGTCCTCCAGTTTCCTCCACCAGTCCAAAGACATGTGTTGTAGACTGATTAAATATTGTCCATAGTGTGTGAATGTGTGTGCGATTGTGCCCTGCAGTGAGCTGGCATCACGTCCAGAGTGTTCCCCTGTTATAGGCTCCAGGCTCCCCGTGACCCTGTGTAGGATAAGAGCTACACAATATGGATGTATGGATGCAAAATAATAACAATAATAATAAATATAATGAGCACTTTAAAAAAAAAATTCCATCCATTAAGACACCATCATCTACAGCTCATTTTGTATATATCAATTTTCTATATAAGCCCTGGTTTCTGTTTCTCCTAGTTTCAAAAAATACATCTCTATAATTAACGCAAAGTGTGTGTTTTCTTGAAATAAGACCAAAGTGTACATATAGCAATACAGGTGATATTTTTGCACAGCTCATCATAATGATAGCAGTCATGAACTTAGTCTAAAGTGTTTGTGTTGCTGCAATTAACCCAGTTTGTGCGTGTGTGTTAATGACACCTAATTATCACTTCTGTAATAACATTACCCTGTGCATCATAATGAGAAACTACTGAATGTTTGCCCTCTTTCGATGGGTTCCACCCTTTATTAGCAGAGTTTTGTATGCAATTACTGCTAATTGAAGTGGTAATTAAATCAGGTGTAGCATGTTTGTAAACAGAAAAGGAGGCCGTATAATGTGCGGTTTGTCTGTGTGTGCTTTAAGAAGCACATTGATTTATGGAGATGTCTGATAATCTAACTTCCAATTCCCTCATGATAGCATGTGAGAAAAAGATACATGTACCAGAGTAGATGCTGGCATTTTCCTCTGCTGCTAACATCAAGCCTGGTCCTCTCTTGGGTCTTGCCTAATTGCCATGCAGTAGAGGAAAGAGGGGCAGCTACACTTGACCTTGTCTGACAACACGGTGTTGTATATTTGCATTGGGAAGTAATAAGGGTATCAAATAATCAGCTATTTCAGTGGTCACTGACGAACAGAATTTTAAGGTGGGAGGAAGTGATGCGCAGTAGAATTCAAAATAGCAATTAACCATGGAAAAAAAAAGAAGCTGTATTATTTTGACTGGCATTCACAAGCAACGCAAAAGTACCAAGTCAGCAGAATCACGATGACAGTTCATTTCAAGTGACGTGAACTGAGCTTTGTGTTGATGTAGGCTGTTTTAATGTCTAAATCTTGTGGGAGAAGGCTTCATAAAGGTGCATGCACTGATATATACACCTAAATCCACACACATTACCAATAAAACCCTACACTGTCCCTGAATTTACACTATTTACATTAGTCTGTGAGTGCACTAGGAGAAGCCATTAAGAATATTTGGTCATTATTCCTACTTAGTGTGTTATGGATTTTGCTTTTATACGCTGCCCATTTCACATTTATTATTCTACATGAAATTGGGAGACATATTAAAGTAAAAAAAAATAAATAAATTATCCCAGCAGCTCTGTTAAACTGTGCAAGACATTTTACTGGAATGCTTTGATTCCACTTTCCTGGTTTCCTTGGAGGGACGTGTCACTCCAAATCAGTTCAAAATGCTCACCTTAATCCTATGCTGAACATCTATCCTGATGGCCGTGGTCTCTTCCAGGATGACCCCACCCCTACAGGGTATGAAAGCTCAGTGAATGGTTTGATGAATAGAAAAATTCTGTAATTCATATGCTATAGCCTTCACCATCACTCTGAGTCTCCCCACAACCATTATCAAACCAACAGTTGAAGAAATATCTTTTAAAAGAAGATGTTTGAACATAGCGTACAGACCCATAGACTAGTAGAATCTCTTCCAAGATCGAATTAAGCTTTTCTGGTGACTCCTGACGGCTTAACACCTTACTTTGTTTGTCCATCCATCCATCCATCCATCCATCCATCCATCTTCAACCGCTTACTCCTTTTCAGGGTCACGGGGGAACCTGGAGCCTAT
>JAFFST010046596.1:22482-35719 GCA_022414735.1 Noturus placidus | reverse complement strand
TGATTGTTACAGCCAAAAATGCTTGATTTTGCTGAATATTTTTTTCACAATTTGTGATGCAATTTGCTGAGATTTTTGTGCTTTTTTGCAGAAAACTACTTGAATTATCAAAATTAGTATTGAATGAAATTGTCTTTCTCAGTGATGTTTACTGATAAATGAGACGTTTTAACTGTACTCATGTTCCACATGTGAATTGAAGAGGGCTTTGGCTGAATGGGTGTTGTTATGATGTCACATGATGCGTCTTGGCCAAAATTTCAAGCTCCTTCGAATGTTGCAGATTTAGCAAATCTCTAAATCCTGGAGAAACTGTGTAAATCATTAACGGGACTGTCTGAAAGTCTGCCAGGAGTCATTTTGTTAAAGAGAGTGATCTTCTTGACAATTAATTGTTTTGTTTTTTATTATATCTTTTTTCCTTTAACATGATGCATTAATGGTAATTTTCTAGCCTTGTGATTAAACGCATTCACTGTGGGTCAGTAAGACCGGTGTTTTTTCTTTGAGAGTGTAATCAGGGCTCCCCATATCTAGAGATCTTCCCTAGAACCTAGAAAACAACAATAAAATCTGCCTCATGTGATTGGTGTACATTTCAACCAATCACATTCCTCTGTCATCAATCTATGAAGCTTCTAAAGCCTATCTTAGAAAGCACTTAGAGGCCTATATTTTTGCTTTACAGCTTGGGCATGCTATGCCAAACTCTCAGACCAGGGGTTGAGGAGGCTGTGTGCCTTTAATGTGAAGAGTATCTTCAGGAATTTTAATTAATTTCCCTCTTACAGCAGCTGAATCTGCTTTAATTTTCCCCCCAAGGACTTTTATAAATTTCATCATTAATAAAATCAGACATTCAATTAGTCCAAAAATCTAGATTGCCAACTGTTTCATAACAGTCTTGCTATGGTTTCCCTCCCTTTTGTGCTATAAGGTAAGGAGAGAGAAGCGATGGTGTGGGGGGTGGATAAAGTTAAAACTAATTTCATTAATCTAATTGTCATCACTTCAAACCATCTCTTAATTAGTACAAATTAATATGATTAATCACAATAATGACAAAAACTCATTCAATTACAGCTTTTTGAATGGAGAAAGGATGTGTCGGGCTGATATGGGGGGCATAAAAAATGGGGGTGGTGGGTAAACTCAGCTGAGCCAGCCGGGATTCGTCCTGATTATTCCAATAACTGACAGGTTATCAATCACACTCTACTTTTAATACAAAAAAGCAGAAAGTTAAACGGGAGGCAGGGCTTCTATGCCACTTGCCTTTTTTTTTTTTGTTGTCTAGCTCTCACAGAGGCACAAATAGTACATTTATAGTATTAAATATGTTCAGTTTTCAGAAGAATCAGGTATATCTAGTGACCAAAGGGTATTTAGAGTATACGGAGTCACCTTATTGTCCAAACCTCTAAGACAAACATACAAAATTAAACGAATTATTCTGTTAACCATCACACAGGTTTGAGGATAAGATAAGCAAACATGACTAAACCTAAGGTCTATAAGCAGTGTCTAATATCTCCCTCACCTCACCTGTCTGTTTTTTTCAGTCTCTGTCATGTTACGATTACTATCATGACCCAAAATTTAAGAGAGCAGAAGGATGTCACCATTTGTCTCATGTCATCCAGACACAATATGAACAGCAGGTCCATCTCCTGAGGCAGCGCTGGTTCCACAGAGCTCATCGGGTACTGGCACCCAGCTCTTGAGTCAGGGCATGCCATCACTCCACAGTCTGGATACAGGAATCGAGACAGAGAGAGAGAGGGAGAAATCTGGGTACCTCTACACCCAGAGGGGAGAAGAATCTCAGCAGATATGTCCAGGAGCAACCATATTCCTTTGGGAAAACTTGAAATGAGGAATCGTTTGAAAAAGCACAAGGAAACTTAAGGTTCTTTAAAATTGCAATTTAGAAATCAAGGCATAAATTCCATAGTAAATGAACTATACTGTGTGTTAGTTTAAAATAATAATAATAATAATAAATAAATAATATTTTTGTCTGGCATTTAAAATAATTTTAACATTTGTCCAAAGGGAGAATTACAATTACGTTCTTAAAAATATATGATCTTGGACTAAACAATTTTATACATGATTGAATTTTTTTTCTTCTCCTTATTTTATCCTTATTGACATATTGAGTAAAATACCATATCCTATCACTCAACATTTTTATTTTTATTTTGAAAGCTAAAAGCTAGTAGATCAATATACAAAAATGCATGCACAATGAACTATGAATAATAAGGTTAAGGACATTCAGTTTAATCAAAGCATCCCAGATCAAATCCACAGCAATGGCCTGCACTTTAATTTATGGCTTTTTGTACAGCAGTCATATCAAATCCGACTATGTTGTCCTTTTCATAATGAGTGAAGCTAGTGGAGGGTTATTCAGACAGACACAGGACAAACAGGGCATTTCTCAAGGTCTAAACACTGCCACACTGAAGGCTTTGCCATGTACATACCCATATACCCAGCCTTTCTCTCTCACACACACACACACACACACACACACACCCACACACCAACACACACCTGTGAAATCCCAGCATGCAGCATATGCAAAAAGATGGAGTAAAGCCAGCCATTGTACTTGTGCTGCCTATGTGAACCCAATTTCCACGCTTTCCAGTTTAAGTGCAGCAGCCTCCAGTAACGGCACACTAATCTCACTTTGACTCCATCTTTTTTTTCCTCCACATTATTGTTGAAATAAATAACCTTTCACCACAATCAGTTTGGGGATCTTCCCTTAAATTATTACGCCACAGATAGCTCACTCATGATCTGCCTCTATATCCATTAACGATGGAGGAAAGTGATTTATTGGTGAGGTGCAAGGAGAGGAAAAAAATTAGAAGACAGAAGAGGTGAGATGAGTTTCAGTGAGGCAATTGTGCCCTCTACTGGTGTTTCGCTTTAGCCACAGGTCTTTAAGGAGCTGCTGAACAAAACCGAACAAAAGTGATTTTAATTTGCTTATATTGTCACTAGCTATTAGGAACACATATATATTAGGAACACATGTACACCTACAGTTATTCAATTCTTCAGGCAGCCAATCATGTGGCAGCAGTGTAGCATGTCAAATCATGTGATACAGGTCAAGAGCTTCAGTTATGTTTGATGTTCCCATCAAATTTCATAATTTGATCTCTGTGACTGCAGCATAGTTGTTGGTGCCAGATGGTTTGAATCGAGTATTTAAGAAACTGCTGATCTCTTGGGATTTTCACACACAAAAGACTTTAAAGTTTAAACAAAATTGTTCCAAAAAGAAAAAAAAACATCCAGTGAGCGGCAGGTCTGCAGGCGGAAACACCTTGTTGATGAAAGAGGTCAGAGGAGAATGGGCAAACTGGTTCGAGCTGAGAGGAAGGCTGCAGTACCTCAAATAACCACTCTTTATAACCATGGTGAGCAGAAAAGCATCTCAGAATGTACAATATAAAGTTGAGCCTTGAGGCAGATGGTATACAACAGCAGAAGACCACATCAGGTTCCTCTCCTGTCAGCCAAGAACAAGAATCTGAGGCTACAGTGGAGACAAGCACAACACTGGACAGGTGAAGATTGGAAAAAGACTAGACAATCTTTTTCAGTCACATGATTGAAGGATTGGATGATCGCCTGAATGACCACAGCTAATCTTATCCAAACTGCCTAGTTCTGTAATGACTACAAATCATATCATGATCTCCTGAAACAGTATAACCCATTCTCTTTTCCTGTCTCTCTTTCTTCCTCCACAATCATTACACACATGAACATCGTCAGTGTCTTGTTTGAATTAAATCAGCTTTAAGTAAAAATGTTAGTTCAGTCTCACTATTGTCACCTAATTAATTAGATTCTTAGCAGCAACACTCATTTCCGCATACGTCACAATAGTAACAAAGGTGATGACAGACCATTTAGAGTATTCGACATCTCAAATACACAGACTATATCATGTGCTTGATACACCATACAATGTAACACAATAATAATAATAATAATAATAATAATAATAATAATAATAATAATAATAATAATAATAATAATAATAATAATAATAATAATAATGGGCGCACGGTGGCTTAGTGGTTAGCACGTCCGACTCACACCTCCAGGGTCCGGGGTTCAAGTCCCGCCAGGGCCATGTGTGTGTGGAGTTTGCATGTTCTCCGGGTACTCCGGTTTCCTCCCCCAGTCCAAAGACATGCATGGTAGGCTGATTGGCGTGTCTAAAGTGTCCATAGTGTATGAATGGGTGTGTGAGTGTGTATGTGTTTGTGCCCTGTGATGGACTGGCACCCTGTCCAGGGTGTACCCCGCCTTGTGCCCGATGCTCCCTGGGATAGGCTCCAGGTTCCCCCGTGACCCTGATAAAGGAGTAAGCGGTTGAAGATGGATGGATGGATAATAATAATAATAATAATCATCATCATTTTTTTCATCCCAAAACTCTACATATGAGTCTGATATGATGTGCCTATCAAGGATCAAGGGTGATTGAACACTTTCTACCATGATGTATAAGGCCACAGACTATGTCTCATCAAACCCTCTCCTTTCCTCTCCTCTCCCCCTTGCACTCCAGTGAGGTGTCGTTACACGCTCGGCTAACTCCTCTTCCATGACAGACTGTTACCTCTTGAAGCGGAAACACATTTGATTGTTAACATCTGGGCTATTACAATTGCAAACTAGGGCTCTGTACATCAATCAGAAAGTGATTTCAAAACAAAGAGACCATCTTCCAATCAATCTATTGGGAAGCAGGGGCATTACATGCTCCTGTAATCCCGGCTAATTAGCAGGATAATAGGAACGAGATTTATGAATCCAGCGGAGAGGAATGGAGGCGCGAGAGGGATAGACGCAAATTAGCAGGGAGGCATGCCAGAGCCTCAATAAAGCCGATGAGCTCTTCTTCCACTGTGTTGTTTTTAATCAACTTCTCTCCCATATTCCATCACCGCAATTCTCTCCCTCGCCTCATCTCTCTTCCTCTCTTCTCGTTCCCTGTGAACGTGAAGGATGTCAGTGACTTGTTTGGATTAAATCGGCTTTAAGCCTGATTAAGGCCCTTTAAACCGAGAGATTACGGACAGATCTTTCCTTTTTATTCAGCCCCACCATTGTTGCTTAATTGGTCACTGTTTACTTGTTTTGATCAGAAGCTTTGATTATCAGTTCCTCCTGCTGATCTTTCTGCTGCAAGGCAATCATCAGGATGAATGGCTGTGAAGGCTATTAGCAGTGAACTGGATATGTGGTTCTGCTGTGGATGATTGGGGGTGAAGTGAACAACCATATGGAGGTTTCTCAGCTGACTGAGCAGATGGAGATAGAGAGAGGTTCCTCCTCTTTGATTCTAGGGCTTGTTGGGGTTACCCTTCATTACTAACTGGATAGTAGGGAGGGGACATGAAAAATAAGAGATTGGTTATATTAGAGCACACTGACAGTAATTATTACTGGTATGACTCGTTCATATATATGAGCATTTCAATCATTGAACAATTCATAAATCAGACAGGTTCTGGCCTGGTTTAGATCATGCTAGAAAGACTTGTTTAATAACGGAGATTATTCAGAGCCTAAAACGTGTAATATGTTGTCAAGGTTCTGCTGTATCTCCTGTATTATTCTTTCTCTACGGCACATTGTAGAGACAATATTGGTTTTCATTGAATACTGATGAGGCACAATTATGCATATCAGCTTAGCCAGATTGAACATAGAACCCATGTCAGAAATACTTGGTCTTATTCCATCTACCTTGGTTATCTAGTTCTGTAATGTCTACAAAGCATATATTGCTGATCTCTTAAAACAGTATAACTAGTGCATTGCTCAGCAGAGGAAGGTCTGTTGTTAACTCCAATGGCTCACTTGCATCTCAGCTGGTGGATGATGCTTTTATAATATTCGCCCCAAAATTTAGACCAGTGTTCCAGGGTACATTAGGAACTCCTGCTCTCTGTGTGTTTTCAGTTCCAGTTTTCAGCTCTCTCTGTGTTTTTATATATTCATTGGGCGGTGCACGTGGCTTAGTGGTTTGCACGTTTGCCTCACACCTCCAGGGTTGGGGGTTTGATTCCCACTGTGGCCCTGTGTGTGTGGAGTTTGCATGTTTTTCCCCGTGCTGCGGGGGTTTCCACCGGGTACTCCGGTTTCCTCCCCCAGTCCTAAGACATGCATAGTAGGCTGATGGGCATGTCCGAAGTGTCCGTAGTGTATGAATTTGTATGTGAGTGTGCCCTGTGATGGGTTGGCACTCTGTCCAGGGTGTACCCCACCTTGTGTCCGATGCTCTCTGGGACAGGCTCCAGGTTTCCCGTGACCCTGAAAAGGATTAAGCGGTATAGAAGATGGCTGGATGGATATATTCATAGGCATATACATAGTTAGTATATTATGATATCAAATCTACTTTGCATTTTATGTAGTAATTTAGCATTAATGATTAGATTGGCTTGCTGTGCCTTGTTGTAAACATTTGAACCTTTTAATATTTTATACAGACTGGTGACAAAACCCTGAATAATTGAGTGGAGAAACATACAAGTGCAGATGCTTCCAGACAGGTGTACTGCATGCTACAATTAAGCAATTATGAAACGATATAAATCATGTCCTGTGGACACCAGAGTCGCCTGATCTCAACCTAACTGAACACCGTTGGCAGATTTTGGAATGACTTGTTAGACCAAGCTCTCCACCATCATCATAAAATGAATAAATAAATAATGAAGGAATATCTTTTGAAAGAATGGTGTCCATGCCTCCATTCAGTACAGTTCCAGAGACTTGTAGAATCTATGCCAAGATGCATTGAAGCTGTTCGGGCAGCTTGTGGTGGCCCAACATCTTATTAAAACATGTTGTTAGTTTTTCCTTTCATTTGTCACCAGTTTCTATATGAATCACATCAAGATCTCAAACTGTAAAATACATTTCAACATAATTGTAGCTGGCCTTTTGGTTTCTAAGCAAAGTGTTTTTTCTGGCCTATGAATATGTGCAGACATGTGATATGGTAAAAAAGTATAACTCGTAATCTAGGTCATGCAAATCATAATGCTCTACTTAAGCTGATTTATGACTACTTCCCATAAAATCACTCTACCTAGTCCCTAGGTCCTGGTGTGTTTGACAGGGATTGTCAGAAGTTCTGCAGCTCATTTGGCACGTATTCCTTATATACTGTACCTGGGCTCTGACACAATGCAGATCAGCTGCATGGCTCCCTGCAGTGCCCGGTCAGCTGTGGAGCGCTCAGACAGACAGCAGCGCTAAAAGGTTATCCAGGTCTCCCTCTGTCCTGCTCATCCAGAACTCAGCAGTGCTACGGTGCATTACAAAACCTCGCTCAACTTTTCATGTAGCACTGGAGCCATGATTAGACATTCAGCACCTTCACAGACTTGAAGCTTTGGTATACTGTCTCTTATGGTATACTGTCACATGTAACATATCAGGAGCCTGTTTTATTTATTTATTTATTTATTTATTTGGTTGGGTTTTTTTTTTTTTTTTTTTTTTGCTTTAAAAGTAAGAAAAGTTTTCATGCAGGTTTTTTAATTTAATTTTATTTTATTTTATTTTTTGTCTTCAAAAGTAAATCTTTGTCACATGCTGCTTGAAATCCAAAAAGGAAAGCCAAGATCCACCGTGACAGCTGAATTTTAAAGTCACAGAGTGTGAGCTGAGCGGAAAGGGGGTGTCAGGAACAGTCTCAAGAGCACACAGCCCACTGCCACCCAAGCAGCCTGGTCCTCTTCCCTTGCGGCCCTCGCAGTCCCTGACCTTGCCTCGTGGTGGGAGGACATCTCCCATTAAACCGTTGCATTCTGATAAGGCCATTTCTTTTCTTTCAGCATCCCTTTAATGTCAGGCCTGAAATATGAAGTCATTAGGCGATATTAAAACAGTGCTGACAAACTAATTAACAGAAGACATTATACGGGATGGGCTCAATTAATCCGCTTTAATTGCTCTTTTAAATGGGGGGCTCAAATTAAAATTAATAAAGATTTACCGTTGATCACACAAAACTATGCCAAGGAGTGGCTGTCTGAAGGGCAGGCAAAAGTCAGCCTCTTCTGTCATGAAGTTCCAGGCTGCCTGATCCATGTGCCCTCTTCGCCCAAGCTCCCAATCAAATTTTAACACACACAAGCTCAAACCATGAAACCCCCAAACCACTAAAATCCTCTGACAATCAAAAGTTAGATACTCAAACACTGAAAAAAGCAAATACTTCCATCTACACTCAAGCAAACAGAGAACCAAAAAACTTAAAACTTCCAAATAAATCCCCCGAACACTGTTGCACACCTGAACTGCCACTGGTTCATTTCTGCTCAGATCCTTTCATGTAATATTTTTATCTATCTATCTATCTATCTATCTATCTATCTATCTATCTATCTATCTATCTATCTATCTATCTATCTATCTATCTATCTAGAGATAGATATATATTATATATAATAGATTTTTTATTTCATTTTTCATTTTCAGTTATTTTAACAATGTAAAAAATATTACTTTTTTTATAACTTTGTTTTCATGATCTCTCAGGTATAAATCTAGAATTTTTGAAGCCTTTTTGGTTTGTTGTTACTTTTTAAAAGAATCGTTTTCTAATGAAAGTGCATTTTTTGTCATTTACAACATGGGGGACAGTTAAGAGAGACAGAAATTAAATGCCCATGTGTCAAAACCACTCCTTATCAAAATAATGAAAAGATGGCGTGGCTTTTTTTTTTTGCTGAAAATCTTCAACTTCAACTGTAAACAGAATATGTGAAATATATTGAATTTCCTATTATTTTAAGTTACTGTCCTTAAGGCATTATGAAATATAACTAATAAACGAAAAACTAATATCATATTTTGAATAATGTACTGTTGGGTTATTACTTGCAAAACAGTTCAGACTTCTACAATATATACCGGTATACTAAAATGTAATTGTTGTAATGGCAATGACAAATTAATTATAAAAAGCTACTAATATAAAAAGATACTAACTTGTTATATAGTGTTACCGCAGTCAGTGATTTACAACACTTTGGTTGAATTTCTCTACAGTGGCAAAGTTGAAGAATACACTGTTAACCATATACAATAATGCTGCTATTTATTATTTTGTAAATGTTTAATTCAATTCAATTTTATTTGTATAGCGCTTTTTACAATGGACATTGTCTCAAAGTAGGTTTACATAAATATATAAACACAGGATACAGATTTTAAGTGTGTGAATTTATCCCTATTGAACAAGCCATTGGCGTCGGTGGTGAGGAAAAACTCCCTAAGATGTTAAGAGGAAGAACCCTTGAGAGGAACCAGACTCAGAAGAGAACCCATCCTCATCTGGGTAACAACGTATAGTGTGAAAGTAAAGGAAACTTCATTATGGTTTTTACATGAAAGTCTTTGTTGAACTAGTCCACTGTTCACTAAAGGAGACCTGAGAGCAAAATTGTATGTGGTAATTGCAGTCCTAAGGCCATAGTAGCAACCATAGTCCCAGCAACCACAGCAAGAATGTCCATGTGGAATTGAGGTCCAAAACCATTTCATGGTACTTTAAGCGGTACCATCCTAATCAATCTCCAGGCTGTAGCCTCCAAATGTGCATTTTAAGAGATTGTAGCTGAAGAATGAGGCACTGTTCAATGTAGTTTGTATTTTATGCGTGATAGTGTATCCCTCTTCTGGTCAAAATTATAAATGGCAGAAAACATACAAATGTCTGTCTGTCTACTTAATTGTCCCTATTGAAAACGATATCAATGAAAAAATTACAAGAACAGCTCAAAAGTTACTGACCAAGCCCTTTGGATGGCTAAATATACTGTATACCCATATTTTAGAGTATAAATGAACATTAATTTCTGATTTAAAGGCTTTATTATAAATGTTTTATTATTATAGTGAAATACAATAGGCCTATAATGTAACTGATGCATGACAATGGCAATCTTTGCTATTTGGACAAGGAAAATTAATAGGTGATAAAATATTTGACAGTCATCTTTAATCTCGCAGTTGGGTGTGAGGCCACTAGGTGGCACTATTTTCCTTCCAACAGAATAAAGGGGGCCTAATAACATACTGTACACCCCTGGTAATAATGATGGGATTAACAATCTTAGAGGATGCTCACCTGGCTTTTTCACTTCGTAGCAAATACACACATCACAGATATGATACAAAACAATTTAAGTTGAACATTCTCGTTTTGTGAAACATCCCTCAAACAAATTAAATGAAATTATGTTAATTAATGGCATTTTCCCCCCAAGGTCAAGTTGAGGAAACAATTATGGAATCAACTTCTAATTTGCATTTATAAAACAAATACCAGCACAAATCTAAAAATGCTAATTAGTCTGCAGTTAAAAGAGAGTGCTTACAGACCTCAACCTTGGACTTGACACATGGCCCCAACAACAGAGTTGTCAATGGAGACGATGGAAAGGATTATAAAACTCCTTCAAGAAAGAAATCTGACATGGAGTGCCTCAAAAGGTTCCCAGTCAGCTGTGTCTAAAATGTGGTGCAAGTATAAATAATACGGGAAGGTTATAAAAGAAAAAAACATATGGGTTGACCACGAAGGCATCAAAGAGTCAGGATAGAAAATGCAAAGCAATATGCCTAGAAAATAAGAAATGTACAACAAAACAAATGAAAAATAAAATGGGAGGAAACAGGAGTCAGTGTTTGTGAGAGAACTGTAAGAAATCGGCTGAATGAAATGGGATGTACGTATAGAAAAGCCAAACGAAACCAGCACTAACACCTGGACAGAAGAAAACAAGGTCACAGCGGGCTACAGAGAAGCAATCACGGAGTGTGGATGATGGGATGAAAGTGATATTCAGTGAGTAATCACGAATCTGCATTGGCCAAGGAGATGATGCTGGAAATTTTATCTGGTGTCGTTCCAATCCAAAATATAAAGCTGACTGTCTGAAGAAAACAATAAAATTTCCCCATTCATTAAAGATATGGAGCTGCATGTCAGGTAAAGGACCAGCGGAGACCGCAACAGTCAATGCACAGGTGTACACTGAAATTTTGGACACTTTTCTCATTCCATCCATAGAAAATAGGTTTGATGATGATGAAGTCATTTTTCAGGATTATAATGATAATCTTACCACAGAACAAAGAGTGTTTAGCAAAGGTTTTGCAAATCCGGATTTATGGTGGAAATTTAAAATAAATTGGTCCGTGACAAGACTCCATCCTGCAAAGCTGATCTGTTAATGGATATTTAAGAAAGTTGGAAACAGTTTGATGGAGAATATTGCTTTTCATTAGTGTCGCCCATGCCTCAAAGAATTCAGGCTGTAATAAAAGCCTGAGGAGGAGCAACAGAGTACTAATTGTGATTTTTTGTTGTTGTTGTTGATGATTACATAATTTTTTTTCCTCAACACTGAGTGATTCCATATGTGTTTCCTCTACTTGATCTGGAATAAAATATTCCATTAATTAAAACAATCTCAATGTAACATACTTGAGATATGCTTCATGAAGCCAGAATGTTCAGCTATTAAGTAAATTTGTTTATTTGCTACAAAATAAAGAAGCCGGATGAGCGTCGTTTAATTTGTCTTACTATTTCATGTGTCTGACTCTGCTGTGTTTTATTCAAGTCTCTCAAAAGTATGTTTTTTTTATCTGATTCTGAGAAAAAATTAAAAATGGCTCTTTAGCCAAATGTTGAAAACAACAAAAAGCACGTACGACCTCATTCTCATTAAGACAGCAAACAAGAACCATAAGCAAAACACTTCATCACAATTATGTATGTTTTAATTGAAAAGGTAAGCCAATTTATTTTTGAGGAGATTTATCCAATTAATTGCAGATTTCTTAGAATTAATTGCCACAGTTTATTATTATTATTCTATAGATTATTTATATTTTTTCTCCTCCTCACAATGCCAATTAAGCCCATGGTAATTTCTCCAGTATTGTAATTTCAGATGTAATTGTTGCTTGGTTGCCTTGCAGGGTTTTCTATTTAATGTGTTTTCATCATGGCCTACAGTGGCTCTGATTAAAACATTAACACAAACAAGTTACTGCAGATCAATTAAAGCAGTCTTCAGCATGGCCAGTTATCTCGTATGTAAAATGTTCATTTGGTTTTGTGTGACTAAATGAGGATTGAGAGCTTATGTTAAATCTGAGGTCCTCTGAAGGCAGGTGACTCCATTCAGCCATTGCTGGACTGTCTGGATGACATTGAAAAATGGTTAACAGATAATTTTCTCTAACTTAATAAAGACAAAACTGAAATAATTGTTTTTGGCCCAGTGAGATTAAGAGATGGTCTCATCAACGAGCTCCGTAATCATTTCCCCTCAATATCTTCCCAGGTTAGGAACCTTGGCTTCATTCTAGATTTAGAATTATGCTTAACCAAGCAGATAAATTCTGTGGTTAAGAATAGTTTTTATCAAACAGAACTCTACGATCTTCTGATAGGTTTCTTATACACGTCCCTCGTTCGCTTTTAAAAACTAAGTGGGATAGAGCATTTTCTGTTGCAGCACCCCGCCTTTGGAATCAACTGCCTCTGGACCTCCGCCTTGCACCATCCATTAGCATTTTTAAAAAAAACTTTTAAAGTTAATGTTGTCTACTGTCTGTTTTTATTTATTTTTATTCTGTTTATTTTATTCTCTTATTCTGTTCAGCACTTTGGTCAGCTTTGCTGTATGAAATGTGCTATATAAATGAATTTTACTTATTTACTAATGGAAACTGGACAATGTAAGGTTCAAAAAACATTGCCTGGTCTTTTTCCAGTCTACAACTCTTTCCGTTTGGTGAATCTGTGGCCACTGTAGCCTTAGATTTCTGTTCCTGGCTGACAGGAGAGTAACCTGATGAGGTTTTCTGATTTTGTATCTCATCCACCTGAAGGTTTGATGTGTTGTGCATTCTGAGATGGTTTTCTTCTCACCATGGTTGGCAAGAGCAGCACTTTACTCTTACTTAACGTCAAGGGTTTCCCCATCATTACCAGGTGTTTTTTTGTTTTTCACACCATTCTGACTAGACAATTTTGCATGAAAAACACAGCAGATCAGCAGTTTCTAAAATACTCAAACCAGCTTGTCTGCCTCAAGAAACCACATGGTCAAAGTCACTGAGATCATACCTCTCCCCCCCCCCCCCCCCCCCC
>JAFFST010046596.1:8329-19530 GCA_022414735.1 Noturus placidus | reverse complement strand
AGAATGCTTCCCCTCATAGCTAGATGTGACTATGGGCCTATAGTTATTTCAGACCACTGTCCCTTGACTAAGGGAATGCGCATTCCGAATATACAATCTAACTATTGCCCCTGGAGACTTAATCCTCTGCTCCTGTCGGATGATGTATTTACTAGTTTTATTGCGTCTGAAATTTCGTTTTTATGGATACTAATCAGACACCTGGAATGTCTTCCCTGACTAGTTGGGAGTTACTGAAGGCATATTTACGAGGTCAGGTCATCTCATACTGTGCTAATCAGAAGAGAGTGAATATGGCTCGACTGGGAGAATTGGCAGAAGAGATTCTTAAGCTGGATAGGTCACATGGCCAATCACCTTCTGCAGATTTTGTGAAGAGGCGTTTGTCACTGCAGACAGAATTCGAACTTTTATCGACGAGACAGGCTGAGTATCTTATCTCCAAATCACGATGTGGGTTTTATGAGCATGAGGAGAAGGCTGAACGGGTTCTTGCCCACCAGCTAAGAAGGAGGACTGCCAATCTGTCCATCTCTGAAGTGTATGATGAGCAGGGCTCGAAAAATACAGATAATCATAAGATTAATTCCAGCTTCCAAGCTTTTTATATGTCCCTATACAGCTCCGACCCATCTGTAGACCCTTCTGCATTGGAAGACTTTTTTAAGACCCTGTATGTTCCGTCCTTAGATCCAGGGGATGCCACACGGTTGGAGGAGGACCTCTCGGTCGGGGAGATAGCATCGGCGATTGGGTCCATGCAAAACGGCAAGTCCCCAGGACCGGATGGCTATCCAGCCGATTTCTATAAAAAGTTTTCAGGACAACTCTCTCCTATGTTACTGTCAGTTTTTAGGGAGTCGCTCTCCTTGAGAGCCCTTTCATCTTCTATGCGTGAAGCAGTTATCTCCTTACTCCTTAAGAAGGATAAGAGCCCTCTTGAGTGTAGCTCTTACCGTCCAATTTCTTTATTAAATACCGATGTTAAAATCCTAGCCAAAACTTCGGCGCGTCGCTTGGAGGGAGTTCTTCCATCCATTATGTCACCGGACCAAACAGGTTTTATTAAGAATAGATACTCCTTTTTTCAATATCAGGTGCCTCCTCAATATCCTCTATAGCCCCTCTCCACCTGGTACCCCGGAAGTGGTACTTTCACTCGACGATGAAAAGGCATTTGCCCGGGTGGAGTGGGGCTATCTTTTCAGCGTGCAGGAGAGATTTGGATTCGGTCCTAAGTTTGTATCATGGATCAAACTTTTATATACATCTCCTAGGACGGCCGTTCGTACTAATAATAATTTATCCACCTACTTTGAGCTCCAGCGTGGTACAAAACAGGGCTGTCCTCTATCGCCACTGCTATTTGCTGTGGCGATGGAGCCATTGGCTGTAGCGCTAAGACAGAATACTGGCATTAGAGCTATCCGGCGTGCGGGGACAGAGCATAAAGTTTCTTTGTATGCAGATGACATGCTTGTGTTTACCTCACAGCCCCGTGAGAGTCTCCCTGAACTAATGACCCTACTCGAGGCTTTCGGTAGAATATCGGACTATAAGTTCAATATTCAAAAAAGTGAGCTGATGCCTGTTGGGGAGCCTGCTGGACTCATTTCCTTTCAAAATTTGCCTAAAGAAATTCATATATCTCGGGGTGTGGGTTACGCATAATTATAAAGATTTATACCTTGCTAATTATCAGCACCTATTGTCCAATCTGAGGCAAGATATCGAGCGGTGGGACTCCCTGCCTCTCTCCCTGGGAGGCAGAATCAATACTATAAAGATGAATGTGCTGCCTAAATTTTTATGTTTTTCAGTGTTTCCCAATGTTTCTTACCAAGTCCTTCTTTTCGAAACTGAACAATCAGCTATCATCCTTCATCTGGAACAAAAAGCCACCACGGATCAAAAGGCATATATTGCAGAGAGTGAAGGGAGGGATGGCACTCCCAAACTTCATATTCTATTACTGGGCGGCCAATATAAGATCACTGTTGTACTGGATGGAGGAGAGTGCGGAAGCCCCTGTATGGACTATTATGGAGGGGGCATGTATTGCGTCCATCTCCCCGGCGGCCCTACTGTTCGCTAAGTTACCATTCGCACAACCTCTGCCTAGCTTTACCTCTAATCCAGTTGTTATACACTCAATCAAAATTTGGAATCAGTTGAGGAGATCTTTCTCTCTTGGGGGCTTGTCACTCATGGGACCAATTGCAAACAATCATTTGTTTATCCCATCTTTGATGGATAAATCTTTTGCTACTTGGTCTAATAAGGGGGCTGTCTCACTGTCTGACCTGTATTTTGAGGGAGTTTTTGGATCGTTTGAACAGATAATTCAGAAATATGGCATTCCCAGATCGCATTTTTATAAATATTTGCAGCTTAGAAGCTTTGTGGCCTTAAATTCGGACTCCTTCCCATTGTGCCCTTCCGATTCATTATTAAATGCAGTTTTTAAAGGTAAACTTGCTAGGAAACATACAATAAGGGCCATCTACGACCTACTCAGTATGCATGATTTGTCGTCACTTGATCTCATCAAGAGTAAATGGGAGACAGACCTGGGCGAATCAATTTCTGATATGGACTGGTGCAAGGTAATCAAGGGAATTTTCTCCTCCTCCATATGTCTCAGACATGCAGTTGTCTGGCATTCTATATTTGATACTTTTACTAAGATATTGGGAAGTGTAGTACAGCCATCTCCTCTTATTGCACTGTTTGGGGTGACCCCAGAGAACTCTCCTTTTAGACGATATGAGACCAGCATGATGTCCTTCTGTACTCTCCT
Source organism: Noturus placidus (assembly GCA_022414735.1). NCBI lineage: Eukaryota > Metazoa > Chordata > Actinopteri > Siluriformes > Ictaluridae > Noturus > Noturus placidus. Next base: position 16,730 of record JAFFST010046596.1, on the reverse strand, counting down.
GGCCAGGAGATTAATATTGTTTAGATGGAAGGATCCTGTTCCACCAGTGTATGGTCACTGGGTCAGGGACGTCATGTGTCATCTTAAGTTGGAAAAGATTAGGTACACTGTCAGGGGAGCGACTGGGATATTTTACAAAATTTGGCAACCTTTTCTGATCTTTGTTAGGGACGTGGACGCTGACAGTATTACGTGTTAATTGTCTATAATTTTGTTTCTTTTGCTCTCTTCTTTTCTGTGATGGTCTGGCTTTGTAATTTGTATTTTGTATGTTCTGTCTCTGGAACGGGGGGGAGGGGGGTGGTTTTGTTCTGTTTATTTGCTGTATATGTTTGAGTTGGATAAAAAATGTTAATAAAAAAAAACCTTGATCAAAAAAATAATAGTGTTTAGGGAGTAAACAGCGAGCACTTCACAGTATGGCACAGCAGCAGTGAGGAGTGATGAGTCTGCGATACGCGGGTGCTTGGAGGAAACGGTGGATGTTTGAGTGGAATTCTGCCTGGGTGGCAGATCTCTGTGATGTGCTCATGCACATTAGTCATGACCAGAGAATGCATTGTTGTTGTTTTTAAGACATGACAGTTGCAAACGCTCGTGCCTGCCCTAACACAATGAATGAAGGCCTTAGAAATGTGACTTGAATCAGCTGCAGAGAACAAAACATCTCTGCACTACCATTATGTCCTGGATTACTAGCACCTTAGTGGGCTGCATTGGGGAAATGTACTTTCAATGGTGTTTTAGGCCCATCACATGGGTGAGTAGACCAGATGTTTCCAGAGCATGAAATTTTAAACAGCAGCATAATTGTAGTTTGACCACAGTGAGAAGATCAGTTGGATCCTCCAATACTCTTAAATACCTAACAAAAATAAATCATAAAAGTATGGGACAACTGATCATATATATTACAAATTTTTATACATCTCATTTTATTTTATATTTTTTTGTAGAGGTATAACTCAAAACTACTATACTTTGAATAATTAATTTGTCATAATATACCATACTACACAACTACAGGCAGGAAGTAGCATATCTTTCGACATATTTTTAATTTGTTACAGACATTTGGGGTTTTTTTTCCTCCATGAGATGAAAGTTCCAACTTGTATCAGAATCTTTTCTATAAGATAAATCCAAATTGAATAAATTACAATTCACGGGCTGACCGAAGACATATTTTTGACCAAAAAAAAGATAAATTTTTCAGAACAAAACTGACATATAAATGTGGCAGTATAAAATTAAAGTACAACGAAAAGAAATCTATATTACATTTGATTCCCTGTATCAAGAGTGAACACATTGCAAAAATGGCTACTGAATCTCCTATAGCATTCATATTCACAGCAGACCTCAATCCTATAAGTTGACATGGTGATAAATTCATAACATTTCCTTGGTTCGAAGCCTTTTTTTTAGACTTTCAAGTAGTACCTTGTAAGTTTATCTACAAATATGAAGGAGACTTGAACTCATCAGGAACTTCACTGTCCAGTTTACAGATGATTTTGTAAATGGCTTTTTTCCACGATGGATCTGTATCTTTGTTGAGGGAGATGGCATTGTAAAATTCATGCAGGGTGACTTCAGCCACCTCCAAGAAGCGTTCAGGCACCTGTCAATCAAAACAAAAGATGACAGAAGGTCTTTAGTGGCAATGGTACAATCTTAAAATGAAAGGATTCTCATTCTTAAGGAAACAGCAGGTGAACACATAATATTCACCAAGAGTAGAACAGGGTAGAATTATTCTTGTCTAAATGAATACTCTCAGTCTTTGATGTAACACCATGATGGGAATGGCAATGACCCTTTCGCTTAACCTATTCATTAGCACAGTACTCTGAACGAACACTGTAGATCTCTTTGTCTTTATGTGCAATTTTCTTTATGCATTCGCTTCAAAACAGTGTGCACCTTCCTTTACATGCTTCCTTTGCTCTCAGCATGTTTCAAAACCATAGTGCCAGAATCATTAGCTGACCAACACTGACTGACGCTTTGATTTTTGCTTCAAAATTAACCATTTGGAGAAAAAATAAAAAAGACTCAGAACTCAGGCCTTTCCCTGGAGTTTAGTCTTTACGTGGCAGACATAATTCAGTCTGGATGTGTGGGGGTTTATTGGGAAGAAGCAGGATTGAGCTGGTGTAATTTTTTTCCCATTGAATGGCTAAGCAAGCTGCTGATAGTCCATATGGGCTATTTTCTTTCTCCGAGTACACAAGCAAGCCCTGGGAAAAGAATGTCTTATGCCCAAGGTAAAGACAACTGTCTCCTCTCGTTCCCATCAGCCGGCCCTTCATCCTCAGAATCTGCAGCGTCTTTCTCAGCATTCCGCATCAGTAGCAATCCCAGCTTCAATCAGGCATGGCCAGTTTCTAATCCGGAGTTGTTTTAGCAGGATTCTGTGCCTTCCTCTTCCCACAGTAGGCTAAAGCGGTGCTGCTCTCTGGAATAATGGCTGCCAAAGGTGCAGTATGACACATGGGTCATTCTGCGGACAGTGGCTATATGTGATCATCTGCTGATGGCATCAGTGCGTAGCTTTATTTTCTGTACACTTTGTATCATACCTAGCAGTTAAGTAAGAAATAAAACACTTGGAATAATGCTCTTATAGGAAAATAATCAATGACGAAAAGGTGTGATGAGGCCTGATGCAAAACAGTTACTGTTACCACACTGACATGGATTATTTTCCTATAACTGCATTTCCTGAAGTGTTTTATTCCTCGTATACCAAGCAATTGAACAACTTAAATCATTTTTATTCATTAATACTTCACTTACATAATAGCAGCTATAAACTGTCATTCCCTCACCAGCCTCACCTTTTCTCTCTCTTGAAGTTAAATAAAGATAAATAAAAGAGCAGAAATCTTATTGACCACAACAAAGCACTGACGCTGGAGACTCCATTTATAAATGTTAAATAAACCTCTCCTAGCAGAAAACTTCACCATAAAACCAATTATACATTTTTGTTAAATAACGAGACATTTTAATTAACTTATTACTAGTTTTAGATCATGAGGAACATGAATTATACAAGCCTCTGTGGTTAGCTGTTACTATAGAAATGATAACATATTAAAACAAGGTAATTAATATAAACCTGTGATTTGCCTGGCAGCGATACTATTGTCGGAGCTGCTGTTATACGAAATTAATCAACATCTGGCCAAATCAGAATTTGACAGGGCTGTGACATAGCAGATGACAGTTATCATAAAAAATTCAATGCACTCTTTGTTATACAATCGTATTTATTTCTCTATTTCATATTATTTAATTTATTTGATTATTTCTCTCATGTTTTACTGTTTTATTTTGTTTGTTTGTTTGATTGTTTTGTTTTTACATTTGATGAAAACTTTGAAACTATGAAACATAGTCGAAACGTAAGCCTTTAGATCAAAGTGCCTTTAAAATCAATGGGAAACAGATTCAACAAGGTGTATCCATGTTGTGACTGATCCTGTGAATTTAGGTCATTTCAGCATGCATGAAAGGAAACGTACCTGGAAATCGTTGGCTTTGTTGTAGTGCATGTTAAGTGCGCGGAAGACATCGCAGTCTCTGGTAACAGACATATCCTTCACATCACTTACTCCATCCACAATGGCCTGGCGCGCAAACTTCTCCATCTGAATGTAGTAGAACTCTCGGAAGTTACTGAACCACTTGATCAGCTGGGAGGTGATGCAGCGATTAAACTGAAAATAGATGAGGGAAAAAAAATTAACATTTTATTTCTGACATGCTTAAAAAGAACAAATTTTACATTACAAAAATTTCATTTAAAAATGTTATAGAGAAATGTTCATAAAGAAAGTATCATTAAGTAATATAGTCCTTAGGTAAAAACATAAGGCTATCTGGGTTCTGCAGAAACAAAAGCAAGTGAGAGTCTCCAAGATTTCTTTTTTCTTTTTAGATTTTGCACATTTTTTTGTGCTGTACATGTACTGTACGTATAGAGTCTTATATAAAATATAAAATAGTGGATAAGTATATAAAGTCCTCTCTGGACGTATCGGAACAGCAATGTCAAAGCCATTTGTCAAATGATCAAAAAATATTGGGACATGTGATTGACAGATGTCTCTTGCTGTCTAGATGTGTCCTGTTAGATTGATAGTTTAAACAATTAATAGCTCTGAATGTCTACTCTTGATTTCAGCTCTGGGTTTCACCTGTGATGACTGCATTTTTTGTTAAAAAGGATAAACCAATCAGAGAGCTGTCTATGGAAGAAAAACTAGCCATTTTGAAGCTGAGAAAAGAAGGAAATTATCTCTGGTGTAATAACAGCCAGACATTGAACAGGTCAGCCAAGGATAACATCAACAGCTGATGATAGAAGCATGGTGAGAGCTCTGAAGAAAACCCTCCAAAACAACAGTGTGACATCACCAATAACATTCACAGGGCAGGGGTGAAGGTATCGCAATCCACCTTCAAAGGAGACCCTGAGAGCAAAACAATAGAGGCCATACCACAAGATGCAAACCACTCATCAGCAGTAAGAATTGGAAGGCCAGATTGGAATTCACAATGAAATACAGAGATGAGCCACAAAATTTCTGGGACCAAGATTAACCTCTACCAAAGTGATGCAGAGTGTGGAGAAAGAAAGGCTCTGCTCATGATCTAAAATGTACATGCTCATCGGTCATGTACAATGGAGGTAGTGTCATGGAACAGACTCACTAATCTTTATTGATGATATCACTCTTGATCGTAGCAGTAGAATGAATTCAGATGTCTCTCGAAACATTCCGTCTGCCAAGTTATAGAGAAATGCATCCAATCTAATTGGGAGGAGCTTCATCATGCGAACAAGACAAATGGCCCAAAACATACTGCCAACCCAACTAAGGACTTCATCAGAGGAAAAAATGGAATGTTTTAGACTGACACTCATTCCCCTGCCCCCAAATGTAGCAATTTTTTTAAAATAAATAAACGAATAAATGGAAGAAGCTGCAGTACAAGCCTGCAAAATCATCACAAAAGAATTGTTTGACTGATGGCCAGCTAGATGCAACAAATATTAAGCGTTATTTACTTTAAGACTATCTGTTCTAATACTTTTGCTTACCTAAAAATTGTTAGGTCTGCCACCAAAGGTGCCATGTTCTAAGTTGTTTAGCACATCTACATGTTAGTATCAGGAAATAAAAGCTGAAATTCTGATCTAAGGACTCATTCATCTTTGAAGCACAAACGTCTTCAGTGTGTAGCAAAACAATAGACTCGGTCTTTCTGTTTCAATACTTTCAAAGCGGACTGTATGTGAAATAATGGTTCCTGGTTTGAAGGCAGTCTGTTCCATTAGTACTGTGTAAAGTTTTTCTTTATTGATTTTTCTTTTGGGGATCAGTACAGTTTATCTTATCCTGTGTAACGAATGCATTTTCTTTTCTCTTTTACAGTCCGGTTATTTGATTTGTAGACAAACACAAAAGGGTTTGATTTTTATTTTTCACTCTGCTATCATTGATTATATGGTCTGCTACATTGATCTTTTTAAGTACTCATTGATCTTTTCAAGTCTCTTTATCCAGTTCCTTGTTCCCACCAGCTTCTTGCACATGAACAACCAGCAATGAAAACACTGGGGCTAAACTGAGTCTTGGCATTAGCCTTGTTATTTTATCTGCTCATCCAAAAAAATGGAGTAAAAAATGCCCAAGGGCTGAGCTGCCATCAAAGACGTTTCTTCCCTCTCTGTGCACCGTGTGAGAACGTGACTGTGGAAGAGTCCAGGTGGAAGCCTCGCTTTCAGTGGGTTTAGATGATAGGAATAGAACCAGACACTGGGATTAACTTTGTCTTTGTTCACTTTGACTTCGCACAGAAGGGTCGGCCCTGGACGAGGAGGAGACTCGGCTCAGGCTCTCCTCACTAACCCCTGGAGGGCAGGGGAACATTCCCATCAGCCCCTGCAGGAATTGCTAGAGGGGTGGAAGGAGCCAAACCAGACAGGATGGTGTGTGCCAGTCTGCATTAAAAACTTTACATTCAGTACTTAGTATTCCTAAGACTGGGTTGTAATAGGTAAGGAATAAATCATACAACATTTGAATGTGTTGTTATAGGAAAATAATCAGCGACTCGCTGGTGTGATGCAGCAGGACACAAAGCTGTGGGCTGTTACCAATCCAAAGTTGATTATCTGCTATTAACAGCATGTCTTGACGTGTTTTTTTTACTCTTATAGCACAGCAATTTGCCAATTATTACATCTTAAAACAGTTGAAACTTTTTTTTATCAGTTTATAGTTACATTTAATCTTATAGAACATCAGTGAAACATGTTAGTGCATGTTATCACATATATTCTAGCATATAATGTAAGTGATACACCTCACTACCAAGAAATCAGAAAGTGCAAAGTTCTCTGTCCTGAAGACTCACCTGTTTCAGAACCTTTCTTTGTTACGTAACATGTTTTTTTATCTGTTTATTATTTAGGTTATGTAGAGTATCTGCCCTACAAGTCCCTGTGAATTAGCTGTTACTATGCAAACAATAACGTATTACAACAAGTACATTAATATAAACCTGTGATTTGCCTTGCTGCATATCCACTGTCAGAGCCGCTGTTAAAGAACATTTAATTAACACCTTCTGAAAACACCACTCAGAATTCAAATATAGTAAGATATTAATTAATATGATCTAGTAAGGCCTACAGTAGTATGTGTATGACCTATTTACAGTGTGCTCTTATTTGTAGAAACATCAGTGTTAATTTTTGGTCATGTAATTTTAAACCCCAAGAAAATTCTGTTTTGGTGAACTAAAGCAATATGTATATTTGTTATTCTTTCTACTACATTCAGCAAAAATAGACTATAGGGGCTGCGGTGATCCCTGGTTAAGATTGTCAGAAAAGAAAAATTGATTAAACATAAACAAAGCTTTTTTAGGGTAAATATTTAAAAATTATTTAAAGTAGTGTTATTTCTGTGTTCATAAGACAAGGAATAGAACAAGTGAGCAAGTGTTATTTTATTAGTTTTGAGCCTCAGGACATGTCATATTCACAGGATATGCAGTCAGTATACACAGGTTGTTGCTGTAGGGACTAAACTCCTCATCTCTGTCCGCAGCTCAGCCCTGCTCTATTGTTGTCTATTGACAGCTCACTGACTACACAGCATTTAGGGGTTAACTCTGAATAGAGAAGGTTGCACACTCGTCTCCTTTCTCCTTTTGTGTCCTTTTGCTGACTTGAGGAACTTTTTGAAAAACTGCGTTAAAGATAAACCATCAGGCCCTGTTGCCTAAAGTCCTCAAATCTCAATGACAAATTATGGCAATGGTTTAGTCTTTTGTCATGGCCAAATGTATGTTTGGAGAAAAAAAATTGCTAAATAAGAGTGATATATTTCTGAGTTAGACTATATTTAAAAAATAAAATAAAAAAATCCCCGGTAAATTACATCTGTATAAGCAAATTGATATAAAGACTTCAGTTACAGGGAAGGCAATGGACTTGACCAAAAAAAAAAAAGTACGAGCTATATTAGATTGTGTGCAGTTGATTCATAATGTACCTTGACATCAGGAAAAAAGGTCTTCAGGATGTTTGAACTTGGGTACCGTGTGTAGAAGAACATCAGTTTGGCTTTCTTCAAATGGTTAGGCGTTAGTCCCTCTTGGATGTAGTAATGTTAAGGACAATATGTTTGTTAAAGATGGAAAACACTTCTATTCTGCGAGGGAAAACGTTACAATGTGGTAATCCTTCAATCAAAACGATGTGACTGGTTGCCTCAGAACCACAGTCAATTCCCTGGTATTAAATGTACTGATTCGATCACCTTATTTCATTGTGCTCATATAATGCATATAAATCTATCTTACTGTATTTAACTTCTTAGATGTATCTTGACTATTGATTTTACAGTACAGTCCAAATGAAACATATTTACACTGCTCTACACTAACCATAGACTCAATTAACACCTAACAGCACGTGCTAATCAGAAAAATAGCTCAACAAATCAGATTAGGGATTTAAATTAGAGACTTCCACAGTTCTCTTAGTTTCATGTCCATCGATAGTAATCGATTTGTTGGGAAAACACTAGGAAGCAAACGCAATTTGTATATGAGGAAACCACTGTCTTGCATCTGAGCATCACTTTAAAATTTGCCCTGAATAATATGACGACTCATGCACTCATAGGTCATATCAGGGCAGGCATGTATTAGTTAGCAGTGCCTTTGAAACAGAGATACTGAAATATAAGATGAATAAAAAGACCAGCATGTTGTAACACAGTTCAGAGAAAAACTAAAGCAATAGGACAAAGGTTTCAGTGTGAGTGTATATGTATATATGTATATGTATGTCCGTGTGTGTATATATATA
>JAFFST010046595.1:2259-14045 GCA_022414735.1 Noturus placidus | reverse complement strand
TTCTTGGACCCGGGTCTGTAGGATAACAGAAAGTCAAATCTGTTAAAGAATAGGGCCCAGCGTGCTTGGCAAGGATTGAGCCTCTTGGCGGTCCGAATGTATTCAAGGTTTTTATGATCGGTAAAAATAACAAAAGGGTGAGCCGCTCCTTCCAGCCAGTGCCTCTCGGTTTCCAGGGCCCACTTCACGGCCAATAACTCCAGGTCTCCCACATGGTAATTTTGCTCCGGAGCTGAGAAGGTCCGGGAAAAATAGGCAATAGGGTGGAGTTTTGGCTTATCTCCGAGACGCTGAGATAACACGGCGCCCACCCCTGTCTCTGAGGCATCTACTTCGACGAAAAATGGGATGGACGGGTCAGGGTGTCGGAGAATGGGAGCGGTAGTGAAGGCTAACTTGAGGTTCTCAAAGGCTTGCTGGGCGGAGGGGTTCCACTTCAGTCTTCCCGGGTTCCCTTGCAGGAGGGTCGTGAGGGGCTTTGTAATAACACTGACATTCCGGATAAATCGTCGGTAAAAATTGGTGAAGCCCAAGAAACGTTGTAGCTCCTTAATGGAGCGAGGGGGCGGCCATTCTGTGACTGCCCTGACCTTCCCCTGATCCATAGCGACCCCCTGTGGCCCTATCACATACCCGAGAAATGATATCTGGTGCCAGTGAACCTCACATTTCTCGGCCTTGACGAACAATTGATGCTCCAATAGACGTGCCAAGACTTGACGGACATGCTTCACATGTTCCTCTCGGGTGTGGGAGTAAACCAAGATGTCATCAATGTACGCTATCATGTAACGTCCAAGCATGTCCCGCAATACATCGTTAATCAGGCACTGGAAGACAGCTGGAGCATTAGCAAGTCCAAAAGGCATCACCCGGTACTCATAATGTCCGGACGTGGTGCTGAACCCCGTTTTCCACTTATCCCCATTCCGGATCCTGATTAGATTATAGGCACTTCGCAAGTCTAGCCGGGTAAAGATTTTAGCAATGCGGAGCTACTCTAGAGCTGCCGGGACTAGGGGTAAGGGGTACCTGTATTTCACGGTGCACTGGTTGAGACCCCGATAATCGATGCATGGTCGAAGCCCCCCTCCCTTCTTCTCGACGAAAAAGAACCCAGTGGAGGTGGGGGACGTGGAAGGCCATATGTATATTCTGTTGTAGGGCCTCCCAGACATACTCCTCCATGGCCTCCTGTTCCTTGATAGTCAGCACGTAAATCTTCCCACGGGGAGGGGTGGCCCCTGGAAGAAGGTCAATCTTGCAGTCGTACTCCCGGTGGGGAGGAAGTCCATTGGCCTTCTTCTAACTAAATACTTCCAGGAGGTCTTGGTACATCCTCGGGATCTGTGTTGTTTTCTCCTGATCTGGGCTTTCAATGGAGGTGGAGGACAGGGTGATGACTGGGGTTTGGATACAGTGGCGGAGGCAGCGGGGTGACCAGCGGGTGATTTCCTTTTGTGCCCAGGATATCTGAGGGTCGTGATACTCCAACCATGGGAGGCCGAGTACCATGGGGTGACGAGCAGTTTCGATAACATAAAAGATGATCGTTTCGTGATGCAGGAAGCTCACTCTCAGATGTAGGGGTTCGGTGCAGTGCGTGATGAGACCCTTGCCGATGGCTGCGCCATCTATGGCCTGATTGCGCCGGGGGTGTGGTAGTGACTGGACTGGAAGGTTGTACTGGGCTACGGTCTGACGGGAGATGAAATTCCCGGCCACTCCCGAATCAATTAGTGCTTCTATAACACAAGAAACGTGTGCGTACTCCACTTTGACTGGGAAGGTGAATGCAGACTGAATTACCCCAATTACAACCGGTAGTTCACTTACCCCCTGTGACGAACTCTGTTTGTGAGGACACCGCCCCAGGAAGTGAGTCTTTTCGCCGCAGTACAGGCATCGTTTTTCCCTCAGCCGTCTTTCGCGTTCCTGTATGCTCAGGCGGGTTTTACACAATTCCATCAGTTCCTTGGAGCTTGAGTGAGCCGGTCCCCCATCATGACTGTAGGTGCGTGGGCGGACTTTCAGAAGACGATCCATTCGAATGGCCAGAGTTATCAGAGTGTCGAGCTCTCCCTCATCATCATGGCACGCCAGCTCTGTGATAACATCACCATTTAGACCATGTCTAAACGCGGTCTTAAGGGCTGGATCATTCCAAACGCTCCGGGCGGCTTTAGTCCGGAATTCCAGCGCATAATCTGCCACGCTGCGTGCTCCTTGCCTTATCGACAGTAGCTCCTCCCCTGTCTCTCGATTGTCCGAGGAGTGGTCGAAAACTGTGCGGAACCGGGCTGTCATCTGCTCATATGAACGGTTCGCGCCTCCTTCCTGATACCACTTTACAGTCGCCCAAAGGAGCGCTCTTCCTGTCAGGAGCTCCATAATGTTACAGGTACATAACCAGTGTTGAGAGAAGAATTGATTATATCTAAAAGAGGTTCATGCATATTGGTTTAGTACAGATGCTCAATGGACTTGCCCAATGTAAGTCCTAAAAATGACACAACCTTTCCAGTGAGGAAAATTTGAAAAATCTGAATTTCCTGTCTATTATTTCATGTGTGAGGCTTTACTGGGTTAACAATGTAATTCTTACAATGGTGCTTGAAAGTTTATGAACCCTTTAGAATGTTCTATATTTCTGCATAAACATGACCTAAAAGAACATCAGATAAAAAGAGCACAATTAAAAAATAGATCAAAAAAAAAAAAAAAGATTAAACAATAAAGAAATGAGACAAGAATATTATTTTTGGACACTTATTTATTGAGGAAAATTATATTGAATATCTGTGAGTGGCAAAAGTATGTGAACCTTTGCTTTCAGTGTCTGACGTGACAATAAGTGCAACCAAATGTTTCTGGTAACTGTTGATCAGTACTGCACATTGGCTCGGAGGAATTTTAGCCCATTCCTAAGTACAGAACAGCTTCAACTCTAGGATTCTGGTGGGTTTCCTCACATGAACTGCTTGCTTCAGGTCCTTCCACAAAATTTGTATTGGATTAAGGTCAGACTTTGATTTGGTCATTCCAAAGCATTAATTTTATTTTTGGTAGAATGACTTGCGTGCATAAGGTTGTTGTCTTGCTACATGACCAACAGATATCCTGACATTTTCCTTTAGACATTCACTGATATAATTCAGAATTCATTGTTCCATCAATGATGGCAAGCCGTCTCTGCCCAGATGCAGAAAAACAGGCCCAAACCATGATACTACCATCTTCATGTTTCACAGATGGGATAAGGTTCTTATGATGGAATGTGTTTCCCATTTCAACCAAAAAGTTCTACTTTGGTCTCATCCAGCCACAAAACATTTTTTCCAATAGCCTTCTGGCTTGTCCATGTGACCATTGAACTGCAGACAGGCAGCAATGTTCTGTTTGGAGAGCAGTGGCTTTCTCCTTGCAACTCTGTCATGAACATCAGTGTTCTCCTGACTAAACATTACCATTAGCTAATGTGAGAGCTGCCTTTAGATGCTTAGAAGTTACCCTTTGACCTTGCAGACTATTACACGTCTGGCTCTCAGAGTGATCTGTGCTTTGACCACTCCATGGGGAGGCTAGCAATAATCTTGATGTTCCTCCATTTGTACACAAGCTGTCCAACTGTGGATTGGTGGAGTCCAAATTCTTTAGAGATGGCTTTGTAACCTTTTCCAGCCTGATGAGTATCCACAACTCTTTCTGAGATCCTCAGAAATCTCCCTTTTTCTGTGCCATGATACACTCCCACAAACGTGTTGTGAACATCAGACTTTGATAGATCCCTGTTCTTTAAATAAAACTGGGTATTCACTTACACCTGAAAGTCATCCCATTTATGGAAAACACCTGACTCTAATTTTACCTTCAAATTAACTTCTAATCCTAGAGGTTCACATACTTTTGCCACTCACAAATATGTAATATTCATCCATCCATCCTCTAACACTTACTCCTTTTTCAGGGTCACAGGGAACCTGGAGCCTATCCCAGGAAGCATCGGGCACAAGGCGGGGTACACCCTGGACAGGGTGCCAGTCGCAGGGCACAATCAAATATGTAATATTGGATAATTTTAATATAATTTATAATATTAAGTATAATACCAATGTTTTGGATGGTCAGAGAGCAAGTGGCGGTGGGGCGGGGCCTCTGTCACACCCACGGTTCGTAAATGGTGCACCGCGCAGAAGAATTCCACCATCTGGCAGCCAAGGGGAGAATATAAAAGGGCGATATTCCACTCGCAGAGGGAAGAGAAGTATCTCAGAGAATGTGCGCAAATCACTGTCGTATTTTAGATGATTTCTTTTCGATGCGTGCATGTCCGCTAATCGCTGTTGTATTTTCTGATTTCAGACGAATCCGATTTATAAATAAATTAACAAGGGGTGCATGGTGGCTTAGTGTTTAGCACGTTCGCCTCACACCTCCAGGATCGGGGTTCGATTCCCACCTTGGCCCTGTGTCTGCGGGGGTATCCTCCGGGTACTCCAGTTTTCTCCCCCAGTCCAAAGACATGCATGGTAGGCTGACTGGCATGTCTGAAGTGTCCGTAGTGTATTCTTTTGTGTGTATGTGATTGTGCCTTGCGATCCTGTCCAGGGTGTACCCCGCCTTGTGCCCGATACTCCCTGGCCTAGGCTCCAGGTTTCCCCGTGATCCTTTAAAGACATCTTGCAAAAGGGGGGCCTCAGTCAAATGTTACTGCTATTTGATGGGCCTCGCCCTGGAAAATTTGGGAACCACTGAGCTAGCCTAATGAAACGAGTTGTAGTAAACATTAGCATTTGAAGTCGACCGAAATATTTAGTTTATCCGATTTTCCGTTTTTAAAAAATATATTATAAAAATGTAAACTATTTAGATATTTGACTACAATATGATTTTACTAACGTTAGTTGGGTTAATTCTGTGCCGTTTGGTTAGCTTGCTAGCTTACATGGATTGTGTGTCTTTAAAAAAAAAAAAGGTTTATAATGATGTGAATATATTTCCTCTTTAGCTTTAATGGTCCACAGCTTCAGTGTAGATGTGAGGTGCTGAATTTGCTTATATTTTTGTGTATTTTGTATGCTTATATTTTTCTCAGTTGTAAGTCGCTTTGGATAAAAGTGTCTGCTAAGTGAATAAATGTAATGCAAATGTAATGACCCTGAAGAAGGATAAGCGGTATAGAAGATGGATGGATGGATGGAATAAATAAATAAATAATAAAAAAATCAATCAGTCAATAATTCGAGTGGATTATTGGATTATTTAATTCTAGCCTCAGCAGGAGGCCAAAACACAGCCGCTCACCCAAAGCCTGCGAGTTACTACCTGAGAGCTACTGGCCCTTCTGGGACCCTGGCCGAAATGTCCAGCAACTTCTCCCCCGCCTGAACGCAGAAGACAACATCGAGACCTACCTCGAGACCTTTGAATGGGTTCCACCAAAAGGCTGGAGTATGGAAGCCTGGCCACGCATCCTCAGCCTATTGCTCTCTGGAGTAGCCAGGATCGCCTACTACCCCTTCTCTCCTGAGGACGTGGCGGACTACGGAGAGGTAAAGAAGAGATTTTGGCATGGTATGGTAGAACTCCCTACCAACAGGCAGCAGACTTCCATCGGTTACCTGCCGGCGGCCCATCAGTTTCCTGGCTACCGGTCAGGGCCCAGTCCCGTGGTCAAATGATAACCCTCCTGCGCCTCACCAAATGGTGTCTCCACCCTGACCGATGCACTGCCGTCGAGGTGGCAGAAAAGGTGGCCATGGACCGGTGCCCTCAGTGTCAGTGTACGGCCCCCAGGAAGCCCCTGCTGGTGCCCCGATCCCATTTCCCATCATCAGCGTCCCCTTCGAAAGGATCGGCATGGATCTCATAGGGCCACTCCCCAAGTCTGCCCCAGAACACGAGTGCGTAATCATGGACTTTGCCACCCGGTGCCCCTGGTGCCATAACGCAAAGCCACCTCCCACAACATCGCCAGAGAACTGGTACTCTTGTTCAGTTGTGTGGGGATCCCAAAGGACATTCTGATCAACCAAGGTACGCCTCCACACGAACTCAGTCCACATTCCAGTCACTGACTTTCATGCCACTGTTCCTTCTTTTCTAAGTCTATTTATGCCCATATTATTTTGTAATTATACATACTGTGTACATACTATACATACTTTGTACATACTATTCCATTTATTCATTTAGTCTATTTATGTCTAACTTATTCTGTAATTATACATACTGTGTACATACTATACATACTGTGTACATACTATACATACTGGCTACACACCATTCCATTTTCTTAATTTAGTCTATTTATGTCTTATCTTTTCTGGAATTTATACATACTGTGTAGTATTATTCCACTTAGTAAATGTGTGACGTGCACCATCAACACCACAACAAATTCCTTGTATGTGCCAAAAACTGTACTTGGCAATAAAACCATTTCTGATTCTGATTCTGATTCTTTTATGTCCAAACTAATGTCTGATCTGTGTCGGCTGTTACAGGCGAAACACCTCAAGACGTCTGTCTACCACCCGCAAACTGATGGACAGCATATATGTAGAAAATTCTTAAAGATTCACAAACTTTCATGCCCCACAGTATAACCATTGACATGGCAAAGTTTTTTGCTAGGAGACATTTATTTAACATTTATTATGGAATTAGTCTCACTTGTAAGCACATTCTCCGTTTTTCTCCATAACATGAGAGGTTGCACAGGAAGAGTTACAGGACAATCCTTTAAATCTTTAAATCTAATAATAGGTCCAACAATATTGATCTAACAATAAATCTGTTAAAATTTGCACTGTCCATCCATCCATCAATCTTCTACCACTTATCCTCTTCAGGGTCACGGGGAACTTGGAGCCTATCCCCGGGAGCACAAGGCGGGGTACACCCTGGACAGGATGACTTGCAATGTGAAATTCATAAATAAATTAAACATTGTAATTGTTGGCCATATGCTGAGGTATAATCATCATAACATACTCCATAATGTTATTAAATAATAATGCACTTGGGGGGTAGAGCATGACAACCCTATAGGCATGGTCTCATGACTATGTTGCTGAGTTATCATCCATTCGCCTCATTGTAGGCTTTTATTCTGGAGTTATGTGCTAACTGTCTGGTCCCAGGTCCTGGAGTACT
Organism: Noturus placidus; assembly: GCA_022414735.1. Lineage (NCBI taxonomy): Eukaryota > Metazoa > Chordata > Actinopteri > Siluriformes > Ictaluridae > Noturus > Noturus placidus. The sequence goes on along the minus strand of JAFFST010046595.1, from coordinate 6,887 downwards.
GTACATCTGTACATTTTAGTGATTTTCTTGCTTTAACACACACTTCAACTCAGGAAGGGCTGTTAATAATCTGATTTGTTTAAATCAGGTGTGTTAGGCACATGGAGGATTTTGGGGAGATCATATGAGAATATTCTCCACATTCTTCAGAAGGGAAAAAATGCAGCATCTGATTAAGAATATAAAAGAAAGAACAGAAATTTTCAGCATAAAAAAAAAATTTGAAAGCAACAAGAATATCTGACAAACATATTCTAAACAGCATGCACACGCACGCACACAAACGCATACACACACACACACACAATCTCTCTCTCACACACACAAAGGTAACAGTCTGCGTGAATGTTGCACATGTTTCAACAATGTGGTCAGTCAGTCAGCCTGGCCTGTTGTTTTGTCCAAAGGTGATGGCCAGGTGGCTTTTGAGGAGTTTGTAACTCTGCTTGGCCCTAAACTGACTGCAGCTGGCATGCCTGACAAGTTTCACGGAACAGACTTTGACTCCGTTTTCTGGAAGGTAAGGATTGCTACATCCTTGAAACTGGAACGCTGTCATGTTAGTGTTGTAATTTATATTATGCATCAGTTCTGCGTCATTGTTATTGACAATGATAGCTTGCAAAATATGTAGGTCATTCTTACATTATGCATACCCTGATGATGTTACTGCAATTATAATAATGCTCATTTAAATTTTATTATAAATTGCCAACTGCATTTGCTTTATTACATTTGAGTAGCAATATACTGCTCCCTAAATTACAATTATTATATCTTTAATAGCACTTTTATTTGAACATTTATGACCCAAAACCTCATTTATGTGCCTCACTGGTTATTTGTAAGGTCATATTTCTCTTTGACATTTATTTCATCAGTGTGATATGCAGAAGCTGACAGTGGATGAGCTAAAGAAACTGCTATACGAGACGTTCTGTGACCATTTGACAATGAAAGACATTGAAAACATCATCATGACTGAGGAGAACCATATGAACAGCCCTGATTGTCAAGTTAACATTGACAGTAAGACTGCACACCAACAATTTCATTATAACAAAAAACACAATAATATTGTAACAATAACATATGCCTTTTCTGATAAATTAACATTTATGTGTGGTCACATGCTGACCGCCATGTCATTAAGAAGTGTCACAAAGTTATCGTGTCAAACAAATTGAGCTTTAATGTGACATCACTCCCCCCTGAATGTACCATTCTTTAACATGGATTTGTACTTTGGGTCATTATCATGCTGGTAGGTGATTTTTGTCTAACAGAGGCCTGCAGGTTTTGAGCAAAAATAGATACTTTAGGAATTTCAAGATATCCATCATTCCCTCTTGACTAAAGCCCCAGTCCCAGTTGAAGAGAAGCTGACTCATATTATGATGCTGCCACTGCCATGCTTCATTCGGGGTATGGTGGTCTTAGGGTGATATCTTGTTTTCTGCCAATCATATCTTTTAGAATTATGCCCAGAAAATTCTACCTTGGTTTCATCAGACCATAATAGATTTTCCCACTTGATTTGGAGTGATTTAGGTGGGTTTGGATCAGGGTTATTATAGTTTTTAAAATGGTCTTTACTGGTCTTACCCAGTAACATACTAAACCAAAATTCAAAGAAATTCCAGAAATGATGAAGAAGAAGGTGATTGAAATACAACAGTCTGGAAAGGGTTACAAAGCTTTTCAATGGCTCTGGGACTCCAAAGAACCACAGTGAGAGCCATTATCTCCAAATGGAAAAACAGTAGTGAACCTTCCCCAAAGTGGCCGACCTTCCAAAATACCTCCAAGAGCACAGAAACTACTTCTCCAGGAAGTCACAAAAGACCCAAGGACATCATCAAAAGACCTACAGGCCTCTCTGGCCTCAATAAAGGTCACTGTTCATGACTCTACTATCAGAAAAACACTGGGCAAAAATGGCATCCATGGAGGAGTGGCAAGGTGAAAACTACTGATAATACCAGAATATTAAGGTTCACCTGAAATTTGTCAAAACACACCTTAATGATCCTCAAACTTTTGTTCTCTGGACTGATAAGACAAAAGTAGAACTGTTTGGAAGACAGGGGTCCCGTTACATCTGGCATTAACCAACCACAGAATTCCACAAAAAGATCATCATACCTACAGTCAAGCATGGTGGTGGAAGTGTGGTGGTGTGGGTATGCTTTGCTGCTTCAGTGCCTGGACAACTTAATTGAGGAAAACATGAATTCTACTCTGTAACAGAAAATCCTAAAGGAGAATGTCTGGTATTCAATTCGTAAGTTGAAACTCATCTTGGTGAAAATAGATTACACCATATTATACTATCTCCTTCAGAGTACATGTTTTTGTCACGCCTTGACCAGCAGAGGGCGCCACAATATAGACTTTGCCCGGTCAAGTGACGCTCTTACGTGGTTACATGCCGGAAGTAGGGAAGAGTCTCGTCAGGTGTGCCGTGTTTAGCCTTGTTAAGAGCTCTATTTAAGTTCCGGGTTTTCGGCACTAAGGTGCGCGTTATTGTTTTGAAGTTTCGGAAATGTTTTGATGTTTAGGAATTAGGTTGGATATGCTCTAGAAAGGGTTGGACTGTTTTGGAAAGATCGGATTGTGTTTGGACTGTTTTGGAAAGATCGGATTGTGTTTGAACGGTTTTGGTTTATGTTTGTTTATTTGTTAATAAAATAGCCTTCTCTTGCACTTACTTCCTGCCTCCTCCTCCGATCCGTGACAGTTTTATATTTTTTTACTCTCCCTCTCTGACCAAGGTTATTATCATTAATGAAAACGATGACAAAAAATAAACCTCTCAATGAAAAAACATTTTCATTAACTGAAATAAAAATGTGTTTCCAAATAAACAAAATCTAAACTGCAACTATAAAGTCCACCTTCAATACAAATGAAAACTAAACAGAATATCAGAGAATAAATCTTTAGTTTTCATATTTAAAAATGTTGGGTGATCTAAAAACAGAAGTTGAACGCCGTGGTTCCATCAATGTTGCCAAATCATAAATGAGCTGTACATTCAATGCAGACTTCAAAGGGTAGTAAGGTACACAGAGCACATCATTGGTACCAACCTGCCCTCCCTCCAGTACCTGTACACATCCTGTGTCAGGAAACAGTCTGGGTGAATCATATGGGACCCCTCACACCCTGCTCATACAACCCCTGGCAAAATTGATGGAATCACCACAGCTTTACCCAGCTTTCTTACTTTGTAGCAAATAAACAAACCACGGATATGACCCAAAACAGTTTTGGTTTAATAGCTGAACATTCTGGCTTTGTGAAACATACCTCCTACAAGTTAAATCAATTGATTTTAATGAATGACATATTTCTTTCCAGATAAAGTACAGGAAAAAATTACTCAATGTTGAGAGAAAAATTATGGAATCACCTTTCTGGCTTCATGAAACATGCCTCAAACCAATTAAATAGTTTTAATTAATGGCATATTTTTTCCAGATCAAGTAAAGGAAAAACAAATATGGAATCACCTTGTAATTTGCATTTTAAAAACAAATACCAGCACAAGTCTAAAAATGCTAATTAGTCTGCAGTTAAAAGAAAGTGCTTACAGACCTTAAAAGAGTGCTAACAGACCTTAACCTTGAACTTTATGAAAAGAAACATGGCCCCAACAAGAGAGTTGTCAATTGAAACAATGAAAAGGATTATAAAACTCCTTCAAGAAGGAAATCCAAAATGGAGTGTGACAAAAGATGTTGGTTGTTCCCAGTCAGTTGTGTTTAAAATTTGATGCAAGTATGAACAAAATTGGAAGGATATAAAAGGAAAACATACCGGTATACCAAGGAAGACATCAAAGCATCAGGATAGAAAACTCAAGCCACTATGCCTTGGAAACAGAAAATGCACAATAAAACAAACGATAAACAAATTGGCGGAAACAGGAATCAATGTTTGTGACAGAACCATAAGAAATCGGCTGAATGAAATGGGATTTACATATACAAAAGCCAAACGAAAACCAGCATTTACAACTAAACAGAAGAAAACAAGGTTACAATGGGCTAAAGAGAAGCATCATCGAATGTGAATGATTGGATGAAAGAGATATTCAGTAATGAATCACAAATCTGCATTGGTTAAGGAGATGCTGGAACTTTTGTCTGGTGCCATTTTTGATATGGGGTTGTATGTCAGGTAAAGGACCAGGGGAGACCTCAACAATCAATGCACAGGTGTACATTGAAATTTTGGACACTTTTCTCATTCCCTCAATAGAAAATAGGTTTTAATGGTGATGAAGTCATTTTTCAGGATGATAATGGATCTTGCCACAGAGCAAAGACTGTTAACGCTTTTCTTCAGGAAAGGCATATCAACTCAATGACATGGCCAGCAAAACTTATCTGTCAACTGCTGTTTGAGAAAGTTGGAACCAGCTTGATGGAGAATGTTGTATTGTTGTTTATTGCTGAATTCGGGCTGTCAAAAAAGCCAGAAGAGGAGGAACAAAGTACAGTGCCTTGCGAAAGTATTCGGCCCCCTTGAACTGTTCGACCTTTTGCAACGTTTCAGGCCTCAAACATAAAGATATAAAACTGTAATTTTTTGTGAAGAATCAACAACAGGTGGGACACAAT